>CABHPQ010130312.1:0-14065 GCA_902168405.1 Peromyscus aztecus | reverse complement strand
TTTTTTACCCATGCAGCTGGAACAGAATTCTTGGAGTGGGACCTCAAAACATCCCCTGTTCCACGAACCCTCCCTGTTGTGTCTTGCTGGGAGGGTGGCCCAAAGCACAGCGATTCTTCGATTCTTTGGTAGAGCATGCTGGCTACTCAGTACTCTCCCACCTCACTTAGAGAGCAAGACAAGCTGGGCAGTGGCAGCACACACCTTTAATCCCAGCTCTCGGGAGGCAGAGGCAGGCAGATCTCCGTGAGTTCAAGGCTAGCCTAGTCTACAGAGGGAGTTGCCGGACAGCCAGAGCTGCTACACAGAGAAACCCTGTCTCCAAAAACAACACCACCACCACCACCACCAACAACAACAACAAAAAGAGGGGTGGGGTGGGGGTGGGGTGGGGGGAGCAAGACAGCCACACAGGGTCTCCTATATGCTGGAGCAAACTGAATGAATTTCTTCCCTGTCTTCTGTTCCTCTCCCTTGCTCTCTCCCCATCCCACTCCCCCACCCCCATCTCCCGTTCTTCTGCTCTCCCTTCACGGTCTCTCACTCTCATTTGCTTCCCCGACCCCTTGTCTTTTCCCTACTTTCCCTTCCCACCTGTGCCCACTTTCTGTCTCCTCAGTGGTTCTCCCCGCTCAGCTGTCACCAGCTGCTGGGCCCTGGGGTGCTGCGGATGGGACGCCTGTTTCTACGGTCCCCCTCCCACGCCAGCCCGGCCCCTGGTCTCTGGCTGTCAGGGTTCGGCCTCCTTCGTGGTGACCACCTCTTCCTGTGTCCAGCGCCGGGCCCTGGTCCCCCAGCCCCTGAGGACATGGTGCATTTACGGCGTCTACAGGAGATCAGTGAGCAGGGGTGTGGGCGGGGCTCAAGGGTGGCCATGGGCACGTGCAGGACTGGACCGTTTTTATTTGGGGATTCTTATGGGAAAGAGCAGAATGTAATAGCTCAGATATAAGTTCTGAAGTCAAACTACCTAGATTTAGACCTCATTCCCATCCATTCCTAGCTTGTGGCATTGGAGGAGTTCCTCAACTCTTCCATGCCTTGGTTTCCTAATCTTAAAATGGATAATAGTAAGACCTTCCTCCAAGGGCTAGAGTGAGGTTCAAATAAAGAAATGCATAAAGACTTTTATCACAGAACCTGGCAGGAGGCAACTTGTAAGTATTCAATAAGTATTATTTGCTGGTTGGGGACCAGGATGGGGGACTACACATCTTCACTATTGTCTTCTGAAAGAGGAACATGCTAGAATAATGCAATAGGACTCTGGGAACAAGGGACCTGGGTTTTGGCTCAGCTTTGCCATTTTAGAGCAAACAGTGTTAGGCAAATTATTTAACATCTGAGTACTTGTATATAGTGTATATAGGGTGTAATAGTGTGTAGTTCACTAGTGGAGCATTGTTGTAAGGCTGCTAATCTGGCTGTAAGGATGTTGATGATAATGTTCAAGGATTCTTCTATAGGTGTGGTCTCTGCAGCTGAAACTCCAGACAAAAAGGAGCATTTGGTCCTAGTAGAGACAGGAAGGTAATGTTCTACTTATCTGTGACCCTTTGAACCCAGCATCCTCTCACCCCTTCCTTCCTGCTTCCTCAAAGTTGCTTCCCCATTTAGGGAACTATCTGGGCTTGGTGTTGTTGCCCCCTGCTGGTCGCTCTGGGAATTCAGCTCTAGGTGCTCATCACCTGCCGGCTCTAACTCGGGCATCTTGGGTTTCAGGACCCTATATTTGCAGGGGGAAGGCCGGCTAGACTTTGCAGCATGGAACACAGCCATCGGGGGTGCTGCCGGAGGGGGTGGCACGGGGCTGCAGGAACAGCAGATGAGCCGGGGAGACATCCCTATCATTGTGGACGCTTGTATCAGTTTTGTAACCCAGCATGGTGAGTGATGGGCACTGATGCACAATGAGCCAGTGGGAGGGAGGGGCTGAAGAAGCCAGTGTGTGTGTGTGTGTGTGTGTGTATGTGTGTGTGTGTGTGTGTGTGTGTGTGTGTGTGTGTGTGTGTGTGTTACCTGAAACATGACACCAGCTGGCTATGTTCCCTCTCTGCCTTAGTTCCCTCATCTATAAAATGGAACCAACCGTCCTCATTTTCCAGTCTAGTGTGACAGCGAGATGGTGTGTGTCACAATGAGCACAGGGCCTGACAGGCTGTCCCTGCTCAGAGGTGGCACTGGTATAGAGGGTGAGAGGAACACAGGAAATGTGAGGATTCAGAGGGATATGGTGGACTGAGAGGAGGCACCTCGGAGGCAAGGGCTAAGCTGGGCAGTACAAGATCCCTGAAGGGCTGAACAGAATGATTCTATGGGAGAGAGAGTGTGGGGATTTTACCCACCAACCCCACAGTTCTCCAGAGTTTTCTTGAGTGCGAGCAGCAGGGAATATTAGATAGAAGGATTAGATTGTGGAGATAAGCAGATAGAAAATACAGGACAGCCTCAAGAGGGCCTGGAACCTATTCCAACAGACCCTGACTGTCTCTGCCCTAAGGTATTTATAGAAACGCCAAGGGGTGGAGCAAAGACCTCCCCCCCAGCACAGCAAAGTGCAAACCATCTCAGACACCTGCACTCAGGCCCATGGTCCTAATCATCCTCTCTGTGCAGACCTGCTGGGTAAAGCCACGAGGAACCTGAAAATGGGCTCCCACAAGAGAGTACCCAGGACGCTAGGTCTTTGTGGAGTGTGGCCCAATGCATTTACATTCCATGTGAACTCCTTTTAGGAGGCTGGGTATTGAAAAAGAAAAATTCATAGGAAACCTAGGAGGTTACAGGTCCTAGGTTCCATCCCCAGGACCAAAACCAACCGAAGAACCAAACAAAACAACTAGACCTGCTGGTACAGGCCCGTAATTACAACTATTCAGTAATTTGAGGCAGAAGTTCAGGACATTAGGTTACGAAACAAGTCCAAGGACAGCATAAGCAACTTAGTGAGAGCTTATCTCAAGACAAAAAGTGCAAAAAGGGCTGAAGGTATTGATTATAGATAAGGTTCTTACCTGGCATGGAAGAAGCCCTGGCTTTAATCCTCAACATTGAAGGGGGAAAAAATAAAGACACCTTTATGACCATTCAAAGAGTTGTAATTTACCAGTCATAGGCAATGGATGGTCAGTGGCTGATGACATTCTCCCCACTTTGGCAGTAACCTCACCCAGAGATCTCGCACTCACCCATCTCCTCGCTCCTTTTTTTTTTTTTTTTTTTATCTTTCCTAGTATTCCTAGGAGGGATTCAGTCTGAGACCCCAAGAGAAGGCCCTGGAGTAGACGCACCTTTTCCTCCAAGGCCTCTGCATTGCCACACTCATTTGATAGGTATTGGTTCAGGTGCTACTGTATGGCTGTCAGTGAGGAGCTTGGGGAACAAGGCGTACAGACTACTGGGAAAGATGGGTATTAGGAAAACAAACATCATCAGCTCCCATTATTTGCAGGAGTTATGTTCTCCAAAGCCAATGCAAACACTTAATTACTTGAATACTGAATCTCAGTCCCAGGGGAGAGGCAGGATGAGAGTCCTCCGAACTTCTGGTCCCAAGATTTTTACCAACCAATCCATAAAAAAAAAAAAAAAACCAAAAAAAAAAAAAAAAAAAAACCCTTGTCTGACGTGTTTTGTCATGTAAAGGCAGTTTACTTAATATATAAAATTGATTCATTGACAATTCAAGGCCAAGATCAGCACAAACTTATATCTCAATGAAGCTTGTTTAATGTGCGCTGGAAGCCACATCACAGGATTCTCATACTCTGCAACATTACTCAGCGTCTCAACAGTCTACATACTCTAGAGGGGGTATTTTAAACAGCAAAATCACCAACAGAAAGAAAAGGAACACATGACTAAATATTTCATAAAAGGGATGTGGCTGGGGCCACAGCTCAGAGGCAGAGTACTTGCCTAGTATGTATGAGGCCCTGGTTTCTATCCCTAGTTCCTCAAAAAAGAAAAAAAAAAAAGGATATTTATTTATAACCCGAGACCTTAGCTAGGCGCACGTGTGTGGGAGAAAGAACTGACTTTTTCTTTACTCTTTCTGTATTACAGATTAACCGGAGGGACACATGGCCCTCTGTAGCCACCGTTTCTACATCTGTATATTCAGCCAACTAAACACAGAAATTTTGAAAAAAGTTGTAGTATATATATGTTTTCTTTTGTCAGTCTTTACATCGTATTAGGTATTATAAGTAATCCAGAGATGATTTATGTAGGATTATATGTAAACACACCACTTTACATAAGGAACTTAAGCATCCATGGATTTTGTCATTTTGTGGGGGAGGCTGCCAGATCCAATCCCCCATGGATACTAAACAATGACTTACTGATGTTAGGGTTACAAATAAATTTTGTTGATCAGGTGAATGCTTAATTTTAGAGTGTGTGGCCATGACATGCATGATGGTGAGGTCAAGAAAAGACTTTCCATCAGGGAGCTGAGAACCAAGACTGGTCTAGCAAATAGCTGAGACCAAGCAGCCACATACCATGGGGATGATCATAGAGAGGCTGCTCGGTGGGTGGTGGTCTGTCCTCATGCAATATTGAACAGGGACTGCTGGCTGTTTTCAGGGCTTCGGCTGGAAGGCGTATATCGGAAAGGGGGTGCTCGGGCCCGCAGCCTGCGCCTCTTGGCTGAGTTTAGGCGGGATGCCCGGTCAGTGAAGCTCAGACCACGGGAACACTTTGTAGAAGATGTTACTGACACACTGAAACGCTTCTTTCGAGAGCTTGACGACCCTGTGACCTCTGCTAGGTTACTACCTCGCTGGAGGGAGGCTGCAGGTACTTCCAAGACTCAACTGGGATCTCCATTTTCTTCTACAGCATCCACAGTGCTCTCTTACGGAACTGGAGAATGAGCCCCCTCCTCAACATTCCCCACCCTGGGTGATCATCCAGATGCTTGGCTTGGGGAAATGTCCTAGTCTGCTTTCTGTTGATGTGATAAACATCATGATCAAAAGCAACTTGGAGAGGAAAGGGTTTATTTGTCTTAACATTTTCATATCATAATCCATCCCTCTCGGAGAAAAGCCAGGGCAGGAACTCAAGCAGGAACCATGGAGGAAAACTTATTACTGGCTTGCTCCCCATGACTTGCTCAGCCTTCTTTCTGAGACCTGCTCATGGGTGGCACCACCCACAGTGCACGTGGCCCTGCCACATCAATCATTAATCAAGAAAATGCCCCCCCAGACATGCCCACAGGCCAATCTGATGGAGACAGTTCCTCAGCTGAGGTCTCCTCTTCCCTGGTGACTCCAGTTGGTGTCAAGTTGACAAAAACTGACCAACACAGTGAGGAAGGAGGCAGAAAGAGACACAGCCACCCTGGGTTTGTTTCTCAAATCTCTGCCCTCAGCCTCCCTTCTCCCTTGCTGGTTCCTCTCCAACTCTCCTCTCCTCTATCCCTAGAGCTTCCCCAGAAGAATCAGCGCCTGGAGAAATACAAAGAAGTGATTGGCTGCCTGCCTCGAGTCAACCGCCGAACGCTGGCCACCCTCATTGGGCATCTCTACCGGTCAGTATGGTCAGGCCCTCCAGCTTCCTTTCCTGATCCTTCATCAGTCCACACCAATGCCACAGTTCATTCATTCATCAGTTTCACGAATAGCTGTTACATGAAGGTTCATAAAGATTCAGAGAATGGATTTAGGGACTAAGTAGACGTAGGTTTTAATCAGGCTCTCCCATTCTAGCCATGTGACTTTAGGTTAGTGTCTTAGGGTTCCTGTTGGCTGTGAAAAGACACCATGACCACGGCAACTCTTTTTTTTTTTTATTCCTTTTTTTTTGGTTTTTTTGAGACAGGGTTTCTCTGTGTAGTTTTGGTTCCTGTCCTGGATCTCTCTCTCTGTAAACCAGGCTGGCTTCGAACTCACAGAGATCACCTGCCTTTGCCTCCCGAGTGCTGGGATTAAAGGTGTGCGCCACCACTGCCTGGCTTACAGCAACTGTTATAAAGGAAAAAAATTTTAATTTTGGTGGCTCGCTTACAGTTCAGAGGTTTAGTCCATTATCATCATGGTGGGAAGCAAAGCAGTATGCAGGCAGATACAGTGCTAGAGAGGTAGCTGAGAGTTCTTACATCTTGACTCACAGGCAACAGGAAGTGGTCTGTCTCACGGGACATGGCTTGAGCATATATGAGATCTTGAAGTTGCTTCCACGGTGACACACCAAGGCTACAGCTTGTAACAGTGCCACTCCCTTTGGGGGCCGTTTTCTTTCAAACCACCATAGTTAGCTATCTGTTCTCTGAGCCTCACTTTGCTTGTTTTTAAGAGGAAGGTGAAGTAGCAAAGTTTCTACCTGATAGGTTCTAGGAAAGTGAAATGAAATAACCCATGTGAAATTCTTAGTCTAACACATGGCCTGTCATAAACTTCAGAAATGATGAGAAGTCATCATAATTATTATGTTTATTAGTCTAGGCCAGGTAAGGAATTGGCTCTAAGAAGTAAAGATTATGACGATGCAGCCCCACCTTTACCAGCCTGTCAGGAGGAAAGGCTTTGTGAAGTGGGGTGAATCCCTGGCTGTGTTACGTCGGTCACACACTATTACAGTCAGGCTTGCCGACTACAGGGCCATTAGTAAATCCAGTCCCTTGCCTGGGTTTCCAAATACAACTCTGCAAGGCGTAAAGGCCGCACCCATTCATTGATGTGTTCCATAACTTCTTTTGCAGTACAGCATCTGAAATGAGAAGTTACAACAGAGAGTATATGGCCTGAGGGCCTAAAATATTTATTTCTGCCCTTTACATAAAAACTGTGGTTACCTGCTCTAGTGATAATCACCCATACCCTAACTATGTCCCTGAGAGACTCAAAGCTCCTTGAGGCCAATGCTGTCTTATTCCCGGATGTATGTATCCCCAGCACTTAGCCTAGACCCTGGTATACAGTGGAGGGGCAGTAAGTGTCTGCCAAATTAATGGATGTGTTGGTAAAGTGTTGAGCATGGGATGGACTCTGGTGCCTCTCTCTCTACAGAGTGCAGAAGTGTGCAGCTCTAAACCAGATGTGCACACGAAACCTGGCCCTGCTGTTTGCACCTAGTGTGTTCCAGACGGATGGGCGGGGGGAGCATGAGGTGCGGGTACTGCAGGAGCTCATCGACGGCTACATCTCCGTCTTTGATGTAAGGCTTTCCCAACCCTGCCATGCAACCCCTCTGCCCCACCCCTGTGGACTCAGAGTCTGGACCCTCATCCCAAAAACCCTTGCCTATCCCTGCATTGGCAACCTCCTCCCAGAGTCCTGGGCTTCCTTTTTCCCACTACGTCAACCTCAACATCCTTTCATCATTGATTCCTGGCTCTTCAGGCTTCTGACCCTCTAATCCCATTCTCCTTTGACCCTGATATGGACCCCACCTCCTTCCTTTCCTAGCAGCCCCTGAAATAACTTTGGTCCCTTTGGCAGATTGACGCTGACCAGGCAGCTCAGATTGACCTGGAGGTTAGTCTCATCACCACCTGGAAGGATGTACAGGTAACTTGCCCTGCCTTAGACTGCTGAGTGGGGCGGGAGGGATATCACCATAGAAAATGAGCCTTCTGCCAGGAGGTGGTGGTGCACGCCTTTAATCCCAGCTCTCGGGAGGCAGAACCAGGCGGATCTCTGTGAGTTCAAAGCCAGCCTGGTCTACTTAAAAAAAAAGAAGAAGAAGAAGAAGAGAAAGGAAGGAAGAGAGGAAGGAAGGAGGGAAGGAAGGAAGGAAGGAAGGAAGGAAGGAAGAAAGAAAGAAAGAAAGAAAGAAAGAAAGAAAGAAAGAAAGAAAGAAAGAAAGAAAGAAAGAAAGAAAGAAAGAAAATGAGCCTTTTTTTTCACTAAAGGAGGCTTCTTTTCAGCCCGTCTCTCGCACATTGACCCTCATCTGCTCTTTGGTAGATGGGGGAATCCCCAGGAGGGAAGTGCTTTGGGCGGTGTGTTTGCTCCATTTCTGCCATGAGGATTCTTCAGTACCTCACTTTCTCCATGATACTGAGTATTAAACCAAGGGCCTCACACAGCCTAGGCAAGCATTCTCTCACTGAAGTACATGCCCAGCACCCCACTTCTAAATGCAGGAGATGTCAGGAAAGGCAGGTGTGGAAGTCCATGTCTGTCATCCTAGCACCTGGGGTGTGGAGGTAGGAGGATCGAGTTCAGCCACGTAGATCTCTGCAGGTCAGGGATGGAAATGTAGCTCAGATCATGTGCTTGCCTAGCATGCATGAAGACCTCAGTTGGATCCCCAGCACCGTACAAAAACACCTGGCATGGTGGTGGCACACGCCTGTAATCCCAGTGCTCAGAAGGTAGAAGCAGGAAGACCTCAGGTTTAAGGTCATTCTCAGCTATATAGCAAGCAAAGCCAGCCTGGGTCTGTACGAAGCTCTGTCTGAGAGTTCAAGGCCAGTGTGAGACCATGGGGGATATGGGGTGGGGCAGGAAGAATATTATATAAACTATAATAGAAAGTACTGCTGAGGACATCCCATGTTTCAGGCATTGCTGATCTCATTTTAGCACCACATGACTCTATCAAGTAGGGGGTCTCATTTTTTTTTTCCCAAATAAAGAATTAAGTCACTTCTTCAAGGTAATAGTAGGTGAGTGGTGGAGGAGGAACTTAAGTAGTCTTGACTGCATACCTCTTCTTGAAACCACTGTATCCACACTGCCTGGGGTGCACCGTAGGAGGCTAACATGGATTCCCCCAATCCTGGAGTTCTACTCAAGGGCCCAAGGCATGTTGGGAGGGAGGGCATTCTTCCATCTTGGTATTTCTGTAACCTCTGTGTCCTCCTTTATCCCCCCTCAGTTGTCCCAGGCTGGAGACCTCATCATGGAGGTCTATATAGAACAGCAGCTCCCAGACAACTGTGTCACCCTAAAGGTCAGTCTTTAGGGATTGGACGAGGAGGGAGAAGGGAGGGAGGGGGGCAGGCGCAACGGTCTAATCAGCATGGGTTCTCTTGTCTGTATGCTAGGTGTCCCCAACCCTGACTGCTGAGGAGCTGACTAACCAGGTCCTGGAGATGCGAGGGACAACGTCAGGGACAGACTTGTGGGTGACATTTGAAATTCTTGAACACGGAGAGCTTGGTGAGTGTGGTCACATATTTGTGTGTGCAGACACATGACCAGGTCATGGATGACTTCTCTGTTACCAAATGTGATGACCGTTTGGGAGGCTGAGGCAATTGGAGGACAGTCTGTTCTTTATAGCTTCCAGGCCAGACAGGGCTACATAGTGAGGCATTGTCTCAAAACAAAGAAACATCCCAAACCCAAATCAAACAAATATGAATGAAAAAGATCATCCATGATCTTAGGGACAGTTTGCTTTGTTTAACTAGTCAGCTCATCCACATGAGAGGGTGTTCACACGGTGGATGGACTCCGTTTCTCAAGCTTCTTCTCTCGGCTTCAGCAAAGGTTCCCCCTCTATCTCAAAGGAGGCTCCTTTCCCCCCACTTTGACCTGATTGACGTGTTAGAAGGGCCAGGAATCCACCCTCTGGGCCCTTTCTTCCTTTCTACCTACATTCCTCCCCATGGCTTTAAATACCATGAACTGACACCCAAATTAATTCCAGTGGGCTGGAAACTCACTACGTAGATCAGGCTGGCCTCAACTTATGGAAATTCTCCTGCTTCTTTCTCCCGAGTGCTGGGATGACAGGTACACACCACCACGCCAGGTTGACAGCCCAATTTTTCATCTCTGGTTCAGACCTCTCCTCTACACTATAGACTTACATATCCAATCGCCTCCTTGACAGCTCTGCTTCCCACAGGCATTTCAGTACCGAAGACTGACTCCCCTCCTAGGCTCCTCTTCAGTATAGAGCCCAGACTATTTTCTGGTTTTTCTTTTTCAGCAAATAGTACCACAGCCCACACAGTTATCAAGTCCAGAAGCCTAAGGGTCGTATGCCCACCCCTCTTCATCTTCATACTCAATCCACCCATTAATTAGTCCTATTGATTGTATTCAAATCTATCACTTTTCTCCACCTCTGTTGTTTGCACCCCCCTAGTCACAGTCACCGTTATCTTTCTGTCTCCCAATATGAACCACCGAAGCGCATAATTTCATAGAACAGCTGGACAGCGTTCCGTTTTTGCCTCTCTACAAAGAGCAGCCAAATGAACATTTCAAGTATAAACAAGATCCCACTATTCCTATGGTGAAAACCTTCGGATGGGTTCCTAATGAATTTGTAATAAAACTCGAAGTCCTTATCACGGCCTGCAAACCCTTGAATGTGTGGCTGTTGTTTTATTTCTCAGACATCATCTCACATCAGCCATTCTCTAATCTGTCTCTTTGCCAGAGCTGGTGGGCCCTCTCCCTACCATGCTGAGGATTGAACATAGGTATTTGAGAATGGAAGGCAAGCAGGCATCACTGAGTCACATACATCCCTAATCTGGCCACACTGGCTGTTTAGTTTCCCCCAAGAAGAATTCTTGACTCATGGCATTTGTTCTTACATTTCATCCTATAAGATCTTATCTGAGGCTGTGGCGGTGCACACCTCTAATCCTAGCAGTAGGGAGGCTGAGGCAATTGGAGGACAGTCTGTTCTTTATAGCTTCCAGGCCAGACAGGGCTACATAGTGAGGCATTGTCTAAAAAACAAAGAAACATCCCAAACCCAAATCAAACAAATATGAATGAAAAAGATCATCCATGATCTTAGGTACAGTTTGCTTTGATCTTCAACTAGATGGATGAGCCTTGTCTACAAATGCAACTTCTAACAGGCCTTGCCCGACTCGCCTACCTTACTTGCTCGCCTGCTTTTCTTTGTCCCTTTGTTTCTCTGTGTGTCTCTTAAATATTGTTATTTCAAAGCGCTTATTGGGGCTGGAGAAATGGCTCAGTGGTTGAGAGTGCCACAGAGGACCAGAAGTTGGTTCTAAGTACCTACACTGGGTAGCTTACAACTGCCTGTAATTCTAGCTTCCGGGAAAACACACACACACAAATTAAAATTATATCTTTAAAATTTTTTTAGTCGTTACTGGTCTCTATTTTGCTCCATTACCGGTTTACTGTTGGCTCCTTCATTAGGCTGTAGCTTCAAGAGAGCGGGTTATATATGTATCGTTCTCACCATTGTATCCTGGGGACAGCGTGGTACCCGGCATAGCATCAGGGTTAAAATAAATGTCCGTGCTTAGATAGGTGGATGAGTGAATTAATAACTAGTGGGAGATGAGCTCCAGGCTTTGGCTAGTTTTTGTGACTACCACCTGCCTCAACATTTCCCTTCAGAGAGGCCACTGCACCCCAAAGAAAAGGTCCTAGAGCAGGCCCTTCAATGGTGCCAGCTTCCAGAGCCCTGCTCAGCCTCTCTGCTCCTGAGAAAAGTCTCCATGGCACACGCTGGCTGCCTTTTCACAGGTGAGCCTCTTCCCTCAGCCCAGCATTCCTCAGGCCTCTCTCCCAGGAGCCTCCACCCAGCATTGCTCTTCTGTGCCCAGGAGTCCGGCGTGAGAGCCCACGGGTGGGGCTGCTACGGTGTCGGGAGGAGCCACCTCGATTGTTGGGAAGCCGCTTCCAGGAGAGGTTCTTTTTGGTGCGTGGCCGCTGCCTGCTGCTGCTCAAGGAGAAGAAGGTGATGTTCCGGGACTAGAGGGATGGGATGCTGGTGGCCAGTCAGGCAGCAGGAGCTACAAGGGTACCAACCCCTGACTCTGCAGCCCATATCCTCACCAACCTCATTGCTTCCCCGACCTTGATCTTTCTGACTCCATGATCACATGTCCCAATGCATCCATGACACTCTTCCTAACCACAGTGTTCTTGTGCCTCTCAATCTTACCACCTCCGTTCATGTTCTCAGAGCTCTAAGCCAGAACGGGAGTGGTCTCTGGAAGGTGCCAAGGTCTACCTGGGAATCCGCAAGAAGTTAAAACCTCCGACACCGTGAGTGTTCCTCCCTAGCCCTGACCTAGAGCTTTCCTGCCATTACCTCTCTGGCTTTTGGTTACCCTATATCACTGCCCTGCTTTGCCTTTCAGGTGGGGCTTCACTTTGATACTGGATAAGATGCACCTGTGAGTACCTCCTAACTTGCTAACTTCTTCTCTGGCTCCGCCCTGCTTCTTCTCCGTGCATGCGTGCGTGCGTGCGTGAGTGTGCGTGCGTGCATGAGCATGCATTCATGTGTGCGGAGATCAGAGGTCAACTTCAGGTGTCATTCAAGTGTCACTAAGACCTGGGGCTTGCCAGTTAGGCTAGGCTGGTTGGCCCGTGAGCCTCACAGAGCTGCTGTCTCCAACTCTGCAGCTCTGGGATAACTGGCACTAGCCACCATCCCAGCATCGGTTTTTTCTTCTCTTTTTAATCAAGAAAATGCCTATGTATGTGTCATTTTGCCGGAATTTATATCTGTGCACCATGGGCAAGTCTGGGGTCCACCGAGGCCAGAGGAGGGCATCAGACCCCCTGGAACTGGGATTACAGATGGTTATGAGCCACCACATGGGGGCTTGGAGTTGCACCCAGGTCCTCTGGAAGAGCAGCAAGTGCTCTTAACCACTCTGAATGGAGCCATCTCTCTGACTGCCCCCCTTTTTGACACGGGTGCTGGGGATCTGACTCCAGTCCCTATGCTTGCGTGGCTAGCACTTTATACCAACGGAGCTCTCTCCCTAGCCCTGCCCTGTCCTCTTTCCTCCACCGTCCCCTTCTCCATCCCTCCACGCTTAGTCCTAGGACTCCGTGCATTTCCTGAATCCCTCTGTTCACCCACAGCTGTCTGTCCTGCACTGACGAGGACGAGATGTGGGACTGGACCACAAGCATTCTTAAAGCGCAGGTGAGGAGAAGGAAGAGCTGGGCTTCTGGTCCCTCTGGGGACCAGTCGTACCCCCCCAGTGCCTCCCAGGTCTACCAGTGCCAACACCTCCCTGTCTCCTCAGCATGATGACCAGCAGTCGGTGGTTTTACGTCGTCGCTCCTCCTCTGACCTGGCGCGTCAGAAGTTTGGCACTATGCCCTTGCTGCCCATCCGAGGGGATGACAGTGGAGCCACCCTTCTCTCTGCCAACCAGACCCTGGTGAGACCCTCCCCCCAGCACGCCCTAAACATCTGATCCCCGCCCTTACCTTTGTCATGGTGCAGGAGGAAACGGGCTTGCCTGCGGCGTGCCAGATGCCCACCCACTCACCACGACCCTCTGGTCCACACCCTTTGTGCCCCTCCCTTCCTGCCGCCACCTCTGTTGTCTCACTTTGTCTCTGTCTCTCCCTCCCCTCGTCTACCTGTGTCCAGCGGCGGCTACACAACCGGAGGACCTTGTCCATGTTCTTTGTGAGTATCGTACTTGCTCTAGCTTTGTGTCCGCCAGCCCCTGCGTGGTGTTCTGTGCCGCCTCCGCCCTGGCGCGCTCCATGTCTGTTCTGATGTAGGCCATCAGTGTGTGTAATAGAGGAGGACAGTGGGGGGGTGATAGGATGCAGAAAGGAGAAGGTAATCACGAATCTGAGAAGCAGAAGAGAAAGGGTTGAAGTGAATGCATCCTGGAGCCAGATAGATCTGAATTCAAGCCTCACCAACTACCATTTCCTTACTATGTGATCCAGGGCAACTTAACCCCTCTGCATCTCACTCTCCTGCAGGGTGACTCACTTGCATGGGGTTGTTGTGACATTATATATGCCAAGTATTCTGTAGTGTCTGACTCAAGGAAGAACTTGATCAAGGGTTACTAATACTGTGACTCTAACATTGTGTCCGTCCTCTGCTCTCCCATTCCCATCCAGCCAATGAAGTCATCCCAGGGGTCTGTGGAGGAGCAAGATGAGCTGGGGGAGCCTGTGTATGAAGAGCCAGTGTATGAGGAGGTCGGGGCCTTCCCTGAGCTTACCAAGGACACGACCGACTTCTCTTCCACATGGGAGTGGACAGCCAAGTCAGAGACACCCCTTGCCAGCCACAGGCCCTTTGATCAAAGCCCCCTCTCCAAAGCAAGTGTGTCAGGCCAGGAGGAGAGGATACCTGACTCTTCTTCAGGCCCCCCTTCAAAGAG
>CABHPQ010130310.1:4395-15507 GCA_902168405.1 Peromyscus aztecus | reverse complement strand
TCTTCCTTGCTGACTCCCAGTATCTTCCTTGCTGACTCCCAGTATCTTCCACCCCACACCTTACGTGGAATGCATAAACGGGTGAATAAGTGGATTACTCTTTCTATATTCAGTTGGCTTTCATCAGACCCAAGTATGCATCATCATCAGTTACCTGTCCATGTATCTATATCCCCAATCACACTTAGTTATGGTAAATTACTCTTGATTTACTAATTCAGCCTGAGGATAATTCCAGGCACCACAGATACACCGTTGCCTCTTTGGACAGCGCAGTGAGGGAGGCTGTGTTGTAATCCTGGCTCTTCCACTCGATGTTTATAGAACTGTGGCCAAGTGGCTCCGCCTCTTGGAACTTTTATTACCTTACTGGTTCCATCTTTGCCAACCTTACCTTGCAAGATGATCACATTAAATAAGATCGACCATATGAATGCTTTATAGTTCATAAACTGTCACATACTGTAGAAATGTGCCTTATTATGTTACCTCTGAGAAAGACCTGGAGAAAAACAAATATTTCAGGTGCCACTAAAAACACGAATTGAACTCACAATAGTGTGTTATAAAATATAGTTCCCTCTACACTCACTAAGCCACCACTGTGCAGTAGAATGTACCAGATGGAAAAGGATGGAAACTTTTCTTACCCGTGGCTAAGGGACAGTTGAGATTAGCTCCTGTGATTCGTGGCCTGTATTTTAAATTTCATTGAGTTTTATTCCAGTTTATTAAAAGTTGAATGGTTGCATGTGGCCAGAGGCTACAGTATTGAACCCCAAAGAAGGTACTGTTTCTACAGAAAACTCCCTCCAGCCCTGACTGTGGGGAGATTCGATGTTGCAAGTCTCGGGAAGTCCAATGGTAGAAGTCTTAAGATTTTTTTAGAGCCAAAGAAATTTGTGGACTGTTGTGGACTGTCAGAAGAGAAAGGGAGCAGAGGGTGGCTGGCCAGGCTGATTCAGAATCTGCCAGTTTGACTTTGAGAGTAGATATTTAACCCCCTTGAGCCCAGGTCTCTAACTCTAGACTAGGAATGATAGTTCCTTGTTCCGAGGACCCAAGGACAGGATGTGTCTCACAGGGTGCCTGACACACAGCAAGCTCTAAACCTCCAATTTCCCACCTCTCCACATCTCTATCATTCAAAGGTCAAAGCACAGCGGTTTGTGTTTCTGGCCGCAGACCATGCTGCCACCGGGACTATCTGGTCATACTTGGGGCATCATTTCGGCTGCTAGTGGCCTAGCCTGCCTGCCTGGCTCACACCCAGCATCCCTCCCTCCATTTAGCCTCCTGGGTGCCTGACCTCACCCACCCGATACTGCTCCAAAGATCTCTGAAGACTTCAAAGCCTCCACTCTAGATTCAATACAAAGAGCGTTCCTTCTGGGTATGTACACAGGTGGGGAAGGCTGGAGGGTGGGACCCAGCCTCTTCCTCGACACTGGCCACTCATCTCAGGTCTTAGAGAGATGTCCGTGCACCACCCACATCTCTGCTGTGGCGAGAAAAAAACCACAACATCCAGTTCAAGTCCTGTCTGCTGAGGAAGTCCACTCTAGTTAAAAAGCAGGTGATGGCAGTTCCAGGTCCCACGTGTGGAAAACAGAAAACCCAAGCGAACCCAGAGAACCAATCAATCAATCTCTAAATCCCATCTCCTAGACTGCCCCTCCCACGGAAGCACTGTGAGAGCATTCGCTGGTCATGGTCTCTCTGCTCACACTGAGTGACCATTCAATAGTATGGCAGACAATTCTCTGACACTCCTCCTTTCAGAGGGAAGATGCCTCTTCATGACTGTGGGTAAGCAGGTGACTGCTTTGACTAGTCTAGTATGGACAAAGGGAGTCCAGGTGGCTTCTGGGGTGCTGTCGTCGGGTTGGGTGGGACACTTGTTCCAGGGGCTCATCATGGAAGCAGTCGAATGACCCAGGGAAGGCTTTCTGCCAGTATGTCATGTGACCATTCTTCAGGCATCTCAGCGCAAGTGCCTGGCAGTGAAGGAAGACTCCTTACAGGACTCCAGTCTCAACCTTTCTACCTGCTGTTTCTCCTCTTCCTTCCTCTGTCTCTGTCTTCTCTTCTCTCTCTCTCTCTCTCTCTCTCTCTCTCTCTCTCTCTCTCTCTCTCCTCTCTCTGTCTCTCTCTTGTGTGCATGCTTTGTGTGTGTGTATGTGTGTGTGTACAGATGTGCAGGTGTGCTTAGGTATGTATGGAAGCTTGATGACAACCTCAGGAGTCATCCTCAGGAATGCCACCCACCTCCTCTGAGAAGCCTTTCTCTGGCCTGAAGCTCAGCATCATCTAGACCCAGCTGGGGATCATCACCTCTCTGCCTCTCCAGTGCCAAGATAACAAACACCAATATGCCTAGCTTTAAAAACAAATTGTGAGTACTGCAGAGAGAGCTGAGGTCTTCATACCGAGGAGCACTTACATTTCTACAACACTTGTTCAAATCTGTGACCCTCAGAACCTGTGAGCACGATGGATTGTTCTCTTGAGTGGTTTGTCTCATAGGAAGAAAAAGGAAAGCCTTGGGACTCTATCTCATAGAATCCAGGCCCCATGATCCTCTGCTCAACAGGAAAGCTGAATTCCACAGACCAAAATGCCCTTGTCTCCTGGTAGTCTATTTCTTCCAAGTGTTACCTGTAAGGGGAGGCAAAGTTGGCCACACGTAAAATTACCCGCAGTAGAATTGGCCATGGAGGGAGAGCCAGCCAGGAAAAGCAGACTTTCTACTTTCTTAACTTTATTGTTCAGAACATTGCCCTCTAAAATAATGTTTTACCCAAAATACAAAGTGCTTCACAGAGAGGAAGCGTCTCGTGCCGTTTGGGAGATTCTTGTGTTGATATTTGGTACTATCTTAATTGGCCTTGCTGGCTTGCTTATTCCTTCAACGTTGGTCTGTTTCTTTAGCTAACATGTCCCCTTCTGGTCACCCCACATTCCTTAGGGTCCTATGGAGTGTATTATATCCAAGGTCACTTGACGTTGGGCTATGATAGACATCCTTTAGGGCCTTACACATCTCTGAAGCAAGCAGAAGAGCCTGGAATAGAGAGGGACCTGCCAAGATACCAGTTAAACTTGTACAGTTCATCTCAGCATGGCTGATCGCAGCAGTGCGGCCACTTCATAAATTGGGTGTAATGATCTCTAAAGTTTCCTTCTGTAACGTTTCAGAAAGAAGTCGGCATTGACAACGTGCTTATTCTACAGCAAGTGCCACACACCCCTTCGAGATCATTTCATGGATTTCTTAAGGGAAAAAAAGTCCTGAGAACCGCCATGCCTTTGCCCTTCTGAGGAAAGTGAGGCCCACTGAGATGAGGACCAGAGCTGGGGTGGTAAGAGCTGCGCAGTCAGCACAGTCACCCCCAGGGGATGCTGACTCCTCTCTGCAGTGTTTCCCACACCTTGCCCTCCGAAGCTTCCAGAATCTCGTTCTTTGGCCTGCAGTCTGCCACGGTTACAAGGGAGGGTACAAACCACATTCCTTCTTGCTGTCATCAGATGCTTAGCATGGCAAGGAACAATAGCCTCTTTCTCTGGACAGTCGCCCTCCACTTTCCAGAAAAGGTGGCTCTTGGACCCTGCCGAGTCTCTGAGTGACAGCAGGCCAGCCGTGCCAACCCCGCTGCCTCTGGGTGCCCTGGGCATTTCTAGAGGAATCCTGACACCCAGCTCTTCCCTGTGGAACTTGACACTGTTAAGGGGTGTGCACTGCTGTTTCCCTCTTAATAAGATCCCTCAACTATGTGACACATACTTATTAGTTCATCACAGGACTCGAGGAAGGATGAAATGAGTCTTTTAACAAAACTCTCAGGACCCATCCTTTTCCACAGCACACACCTTCTCCATCACCAAGGTACCTCTCGGCCTTGTTGCTTTGATAAAAGGATACCTGCTTGTACAGGGGTGCTTCCTAGGTCAGCTCTCTTTTCCCTGCACATCTGTTGCTGATGCTGGAGGAGGAATCATCAGATGTTTACTGAGTCCCATGAAGTGCTGACGCGGATCATTGAGAACTGACTTTCACAGGGATTCAACTACAAATGGCAGTTGTCTCTCCTCCAGGACTTCAGGCTGGCTCCTGTGACTGGCTTTGACCAATAGTAGCGGTAGCCTTCTTCTGAGAAGAGACCTTCAAGAGCTAGGGGTTCCATCCCCGTGCTTCTTGGAAACTTGTACTGTGAAGGAGCTCTGACAACCCTGAGGCTGCCACACTGTGTAGAAGTTCAAGGCAGCCAGGCAGGAGGACGAGGATGGGGTGGAGGGGGAGGAGGAGGAGAAGGAAGAAGGAGGAGGAGAGGGGGAGGGGGAGGAGAGGGGGAGGAAGAAGAGAGGGGAAGGAGGAAGAGAGGGGGAGGAAGAAGAGAGGGGAAGGAGGAGGAGAGGAGGGGGAGGAGGGGGAAAGAGAAGGAGAGGGAGAGGAGAAAGGTAAAAGGAGAGAGGAACTACTAAGAACTAGCCCCATCCCATGATAGAAGGCTTCTTGGACTTTCCAGTCCAGCCTCTGTGGGATGCAGCCTAGCGAAGGACAACAGCTTGGTCCTCTGTGGTGCAGAACCATCCTACTGAACTCCGTCAAGCCCTGCCTACATTCCTGACCCACAGAACTGAATTGTGGAAAATACATGGCTACTGTGTGAGATCGCTAAGCCATGCTGTACTTTCTTAGTTAATATCAGATAGCCAAAACAAGTAAGAGGGATGGAGTGTTACAGTCACAGGACGGCCTACGTTCGCCGTCTCAGAGCACGGTCACGGTGGTTAGGACGTCACCACAGAGGAGGGATCTGATACCTTGCGGAGGAGTTGGAGAAGTAGCCACCCAACAGAGGGTTCCTGCCCAAAGCCCTCCCAAGGGCCACAAAGGCTGGTACCGTGTTACTATGAGTTCCAGACCCTGGCTCTTGCATTCCCCACACTTAGTTCCAGCTAAGGGTCTCTGCTGCTCTGTGTAATAAATGCTCTCTCCCAGTCCTCACTCCTACCTAGAAATAGAGCCGTGTTTTGTTTAAAGTCATGGAGCCCTAACAAGACACTGTGTGGAAACCAAAGTAAACGGACCAACTTGTACTGAAAACTGGATTCAGCAGCTGGGTGGCTGGGGAGATAGCCCAATCAGCGGAAAGCTTCCTTCCAATCATGAAGCCCTGAGTTTGATCCCCAAAACAAATGCTCTTAAAGCTGGGTGTGGTGGAACCTGTTTGTAATCTCAGAGCTGGGGAAGAATAAATAAATGGATCCCTTAAGGGCCCAGTGGTCAGTCAATCTAACCTACACGGCAAGTCTCAGGTCAGTGAAAGCTCCTATCTATAAACATAAAGACAGACAGTGCCCGAGGAACAACACCCAAGGTTTCCTCTGGCCTCCATAGGCATATACACATACACAGACACACAAATGGACCTAGAATGAAAATGGAGAGGAAGTGTTTCCTGTGCGCTCAGCTTCATTCTGAGGTGGTGTTTGGTGTTAGAAGGGCAATGGACAACACTGAGCATACACTGAAATGCCCACGAAGGGGAGGGGGGCCCTGGAGAGACAGCTCAGTGGTTAGAGCTCTTGTTGCTCTTGCAGAGGACCAGGGTTCCATTCCCAGCACCCACGTGGTGGCTCACAACTGTCTGTAACTCCAGTTCCAGGGGATCTAATGGCCTCCTCTGACCTCCTTGGGCACACAGCAGACACAGACATACATGGAGGTAAAACATGCACATATATAAAATAAATAAATAAATCTGAAAGCCATGCCCATGCATCATTCATTTTCAAGATCTGTTTCATTCAAATGTCACTTAAACGAAAATAAAATAATCTCCTGGGAAAGAGTCCAGCCTTCTAGAGTCCTGTCCCAGTAGATTCGCGGGGTCAGAGCTATTTCATTTGCTACTGGGATGTTCAAGAAAAGTCACAGTTCTCGCTTTCTAGGGCTGTTCCAATTCCTAGTAGGGCAAGGTATTCAGATGACCCCAAGAAAAAAAGAAAGAAAGAAAGAAAGGAGGGAGGGAGGGAGGGAGGGAGGGACGGAGGGAGGGAGGAAGGAAGGAAGAAAGGAAGTCACCGAACCACCCAGTAGGCTGGAATCTGCAAGCACATAAACAACTTCTCTTGGAGCCTTCCCCTGGGAACTCCAACAGGCCACATGAGGCTCTTGAGACCAAGCTCACGAAAATGACCCTGCGCCTCAGAACAAATCAAGAGTGCTTCCATTTGAAACCAACACCTTTACGTCTTTCTCGGCCACTAGCTAGCCTCTGTCAGGCAATGCAGAACCTTCCTTAGTATGTGATTTCTGTCTCTGACGGCCCTTGCCAGGTCAAAATCAAGAGAAGAGAGATGTGGAGTGTGAGAACCCTGCAAATCTTAAGAGAACAGGAAAGGAACTCCTTTGCTTTGCCGAGTTGATTTGATACTTACAAAATGATCTGCTGGGCCAAGAATATTTTTACTTTGTGTCTATATAAATATTCTTCATTTTTTTATAGAAAGCACATCGCTGGTCTCTAAAAGCAAATGTGGTTTTGATTGAAGCAGACTCGAATTTCTATCTGAAGCCTGCTTGCTAACAATAGAAGCGGCTTTCCCATTTGCCAAGATCAATGTTGACCTGTTTTCACCTAAATTTTATAGATGTCAGAAAAAGAAACTGTTCACTGCTCTGTGGCGTACCCTGGCCTTTTTCAGCCGCACTCTGCTTGAATTTTTTTTTTTTTTGAAACTCCTTTAAATTCCCCTTGTCACAAAAAACTAACAATAAGGTCAAGTATTTCAGTAAGAAATATTGAATTATTATCCAACATTGTCAACCAGCCAAGAACCTACGAAAGTTAACCACGAAATGTAGAAGAGAGAGGAGGCTTAACCTCAGGCCTCTGAGTCCCGCCTCCATCGTGAGGGGAGGATTTTTGGCGCTGGGGGGCTGGGGAGGAAGGAGGGCTGGCAGATGGGTGAAAAGAGAACCGGACAGCTCGCAATCACGTCCAGGCTTCCGTCCCTCAGGAGTGTCTTGTTGCACTCGCACGCTGCTGCAAAGAGCCAACTTTGATTTTTCTTGGAGAGGGCTCCGGGCACCCTAACATCTAAGCCATGCCAGCAGCATGAGTCTACTGAGCTCTCCTGATCCCCTGGCCATATCCCTGTCCATCAAGACTAATTTCTGTGACAACATAAACTTTGCTGCGTAGCCAGTAAACTCAAACCCGATGGAACTTGATGTGGCCAGCAAGAATGACAAGCTGGCAAGAGGTCGGGGCTGGAAATAGAGTGAGTCTTACCAGCCGGTGGTTTGGGAGGGGTACGGGTGGGTGTATGGATATGTACATGTGTTTTATTTGTTCTGATAACCCTAATAAAGATTTCATTAATCAGTAAACTGGCTCCCATAGGAGCAGACATAAGCGCAGGTCTCCAAATGAGCCTCAGTGAAGCCAACATCCACCCCCCCACCCCCTACCACCACCGCCCCCGCCACCACATCTGCCCGTCTAACCCTAACCCGTGGTGGCTGAGGACACAGACCCTCTCTTATTCCAAGGGATCTGGACAGGGTGCTTCGGCAAGAAGGGATGGGGGTTGGTTTTCCGTTGGACAGGGAGACCCAGCCTGCAAGGACACAGCAGTTCCAGGATGGGAGATGAAAGGTACCAGAAAAGAATCCTAAGAAGCTTACTCAAGGGGCTTTGGAGGTGAGGCTGAAATGGCTCCCCAAAACTTCCCTTGAAATGCAAATACTCTCTCTCTTCAAGAGTGAGAGTCAGGACTCGTTTATTTTTGTGAAAGGAGAGAGCCACAGCACAGCCCTGGCCGGAATGGACTTGGAGGAGTCTATGTGAAGTCCTGGCGGGCATGGTGGGGCTCTGAAGGAGAGGTCAGAAGTATGGGTAGAGCAGGAGTCATAAGCATGCTGTCTCTCAGGATGGGGTGGCTCTCGGTGTATGCCCAATCATTTGGAGTACAGACTTATCCCAACTCTTGATGCCCGTCATCCTGTCCTACTGAATGCTGGAGGTCTTTTGTGCCAAACCTATCCCTTATTGTCCCATCAAGGTTTCAAGGAATCACCAGGCCATAGGTGTTGGGTAAGCACTTGGATAAAACACATCCAACGTATGTAACTGAAATATATGTTGATTTCGGCTGCCTATACCCACTTTTGTCAAGCATTAAAATCTCACATTTCTTTGTGTCATGTACCTTGGTTTTAAATTATTAAATTCTAATCCTTTACCTCCACGCTGTTTTGGCCCTGCTCATCCTGGGACTGTTACAGCTCCCCAGGATGTTCTTCCCTGCCCAGCTGAAAGTCAGCTCTCACTGTGTACAATTCCCCAGAGCATGACTTCTACTCCACAGAGACTCTGTGCTCAGCCTTCACTTCAACCCCTCTGAGAACCCGTCCTGCTCATCTTATCGGTGGAGTGAGGTACCCGTCACTCTCTGCCTCTTCTTCTTCTAAAGAGCCATGGTGCTCCCGGGCAGCAAACCTCTCCTCCTGAGTATTGTGTTAGACAGAGGGTGCAGGGTGGGTCCTAGTTTAGCTTCAGATCCAGGATGGCTTAGAACTGACTCATCCAGATGAGGCTCAAGTGTGACGTCTTTCCCAGAAACTGGTTGCTGCTCCTGGTGTCCCTAGACCCTCAGATCACATCTCGGCTATACCACCTGCTGTGCAAGGAAGAGTGTCTCTATCTGTCCCTGGGGACAGATCAGGTGATCTTCATGAGGTAAGAGTGTGTCTCGGTCACTTTCATATCCATCCTGCCTAGTAAGTGCTCAATCCGTATTTGAACTTATGGAAATAGAAACGTAACCCTTCACTAAGATCAGATTAGGTTATGGAATTGAGAAGCAAAGCAAGAGTCCCTCTTTTCTCAAGCTGGGGAGAGGGTAGAGCTGGAGTCCCCCTCTTGGCGTCCCACCTACTTCTTCTCTGTAAGGCGGAAGCATTTGAATTGGATAGCCTTTGGTATAACCACAGCAAGTTGGGGGTCCTTTGGCTAATTACATTCTAACTTCTGTCTGACAGCGACATTGAACTCCGGTGAGCTCTCGCTGTCCTGTTGGCATGCTTTTCCTCTCCTGCTTCTTAAATTGAAGGAACATCAGATATAGGCATAGGTCATGCAAACAGAAAAGAGAAAAAAAAAGAGGGACAAGTGAGTGATCTTTATTAGCATGTTAAGTGACAGTGTGGTCCCGCCCTAGCACCCCGTATGTGAAATAATAGAATAGTCTTCCCTGAAGGGCCGGTGAACCTACCCTGAGCACAGAAGGCAAGGGGTCTGGACTGGAAAAGCTCTCTTGTCCACTGCAGGAGAACCAGCTCGAAAGGCATCACCAGTGCATAGGACAACTTTGTCCAGCAATGAATGGCTTCAACTCTCTCCTGCTGAATCTCAGACCTGGCAGGCTGACTTGGTCTTGCTTTCTAGAGAGCAATGTGCTGCTGACTTTAACACGGTTAGCTGACTTGTGATATAGAGGCAGTGTGTTGGGAATTACATAAAGAAAGGTTTCAGGAGATTTGTCTGACTCAGTTTGTAACAAATGGAAATGAAGCGCATGAAAACCAGGGAAGCCACTAAGTGCCTAGTGAAAGTCTAATGCAAAGGATGTTTCTGTTATAAAGGTGAGAGAGTGCAGGGGCTCCTGGGAAGAGATGCCCTAACCCCTGGACTCCGGTCTTGCACCCACAGGGTGATCTTGCAGAAATGATTTCACCTCTTCGGGATTTCATTTCCTCTTTCTCTACAAAATGACCATTTTTCCAGTGCCATGAGAAACAATGGGCCCCATTCTCTCTCTGACATTAGACAGACTCTAGCTGCCTCTTAAATCTCCCCATAATTTCTCCATTTTAAAAACCAATTCAAGTCTATAGGTAAACGTTGTACGGTCCCTCCACAGACCATCTGGCAGGCAATTTATTATTGTCCATGCTTAAGGAGAGGGTCAAGAGAGGCGAAGTGGCTTTGCTCAAGGTCAGGCATGAAGTTAGCAGGGGTTAAAGACCTGGGACCCACATCTTTCTGCGGCCTCCTGCTGTTCCCCTTCCACTGACTCCCTAAGGCGGAGTTGGCTGCAACACTGCTGTGCATAAGGAGAAAATGGCTGCAGCGTCCTCGTTCAGAGCACCAGATCGCCCATGCCTGTGGTGGAAATGAAAGTTCCCCGGGACTCAATGTAAAGGTTAAGTACCTTACAAGTACTCAGTGTTGTAGAAAATGAGAAAAAAAGGAAATGAAATTGGCCATAAACAGAAATCAAAACTACCTAAATTCTCTCTACAAACAAATGGCAAATGTTTTTACCTCCCTCCCCAACGTGTGTGTGTGCGCGCGCGCGTGTTTGCCTGTTTGTGTGCATATGGGTGCTTCTAGGTGTAATGTGTATGGGTGTGCACTAGTACTTGTGTGCACACACATACCAGGGGTTCATGCCTAGTGTCTTCTTCAGCTGCTCTCTACTTCTTTACCGAGGCTTCTTTTGAAATCCAGAGTCTATCACTTTGGCTAATGTATCCAACCAGACAGCCCAGCTGACCACCGCATCTGTCTTCTGAGCACTGGGATTACAGACCACACCAGCCCAGCTTCTATATGGGTTCTGGTAAATCGGAACTCTGGTCTTGATGTTCACATAGCAAGCACGGTATCCATTGAGCAGTCTCCCCGGCCCCTGCACCTGACTTCCTAAACATCATCTTCATCGGCTTAGAATAATTCAAAGAGTGACGACAAAATGAGAGAGATGGACTAAGGTGAGTCGGAGTGCTCCTCGGCAGCTTTCTCATGGTGGCAGCCATTTTACATACGCTTCTACCTAGAGCTAGGAGCTGAATAAAAAGATTTGCTGAAACCAAGAGGGAGAGATTGGGAAGAAGAGGAGTCATTTTGGTGATCTGGACTTCCCATGAGTAGGCTCTCAGTTCCATATAAGACAGACAGCAGACAGTCGCTGGGAACGTGTTTCAGATACTCAGAGAGAAGACCGACATGATTTAGGGTAGGCAGCACTCATGGTCTCAACTCTGGCTTCCCCCAGAACCTTAAACTCTGGTGCAAGCACCCCAGTGCACCCCAGGGG
>CABHPQ010130309.1:0-20453 GCA_902168405.1 Peromyscus aztecus | reverse complement strand
CTTTCTGTTCCCATTTATCTCAGAACTCTATACTCTCTCCCAAAGGCAGAAAGGAGCAGAAGATATCCACAAGGTGTTACCCATGAGGATATTCAGAGAGCTATCACTTTAACATGAATTTGGACATGAGAGAACAGTCTCATGCTCAATGTAGACATTCACATGCACTATTTTCATTGTCCTATTCAGAATGAAGACTTTTTCTCCACTGGAGAGTCAATTCCCAACCAGATGAACCATTACTCAGAGTACTTTATTAGTATTTTTTTTTAACAAAAATAAACAGATTTAAGTATAATGTCAGTTTAACTATTGTCATTATACATCATTACTATCATTCCTCTGGCCCAATTAAATATTGCCAACTATCTCATCAGTATTCTTTAGTGGAAAGTGCCCAGTTTGAAACTGAGAATTGCCTTTATATGTAATGTATTCTATTTACAATCAATCCTCAGCTTTTCCTTTTCTTTCATAATCTTGATTCATGTGAAACTTCCTTATCTGTGTGATGTTTCTTCAAGATTAGGTTTCGGTCAGATGGCACATGGTCTTGTTTTATTTAGATGATCTTCACTTATTCACTCCATCAAGGTGTTGTCTGTCTTTACTGTAAAGTAACAATTTACCAATTTGTGTAGACTTAATTTGAAATTAGATTATTTCATTCCTTATCAAATATTCAATGCATCCATTTATTAATGAAAAAGAGTATTGAGTGGTAATTTCTTGCTCATTTACTGGGTTATATTACCATAATTACTTATTCTGATGTTTAACCTATATTACATTTGGCCAGTGTAAGCTTTTCCAAGATGAATCCTGTGTCCTTTAACATATATTGGTATTTTGGGTTTCTTTCTCTGCGTAAGATATTACAGGCTCACCTTTTACTTTCTTTGGCCCAACTCTAGAATTAATCATTTCTCTAAGGAGCTCTGAATCCTTTCAGCAGAAGTGGCATGTAGAAGCTAAAATGTAGAGACTATGTTTGTTCATTAATAATGATGATAGAAGATTGGAGGACAGATACTTGCTGCTTGTAGCACTGTAAGTAGGCAGACTGTAGATCGTGTGTGTGTGTGTGTGTGTGTGTGTGTGTGTGTGTGTGTGTAAGAAGAGGAGGAGGAGCTGTGCTGGTGGAATGGGAGAAAAGGACTTGGGTTTCTTTGTATAATGTAGGATTATTATTAAAATATCACTTTCCAAAACACATCTCAGTGTCTTGTTAATAAATACTCCTTGAAGAAAAGAGACTTTTGGCTACCAAGTACTGGACTTCCCCTGAGGCTTGACCATACTCCTACACTTGGCTGTCATATTCATGATAAGTTAATCCTAATTCTAAAATGGCTTGCCATTTCTGAGTGATATAAACTGTTATACATACATATTTATGTACATATAATTTAGCTTTCTCCAAAATATAATCACTGTTTGAAAATGCTAGAGAAATATTGATATTCTACACTGCTCTCTTTCAAACACATTGACACATGTGAGTGTATATACATATGTACCTCAACCCCTACACACTCAGCTTCAGAGACAATAAGGTTGCCATTTCTTCTGGGACATGAAGAAAAGAAGGTGATGTAAGACTGTGTGATACCCTGTGTGGCAAAGACCTGGGGGTAGCTGATAGGAAGATGATGCTGTGGTCTGAATGAGTCTTTGAAGGTTGGGGGAGTGAGAAATGTTGGCTATAGATTTGAAAAATACAGGGTCAAATTGTGCCCATTTCACAGATGTGTGGCTGACCAAGTAGTCCAACTGAGGTTGAGGCTTCGTGATATGTAGTGAGGGGCCCAGAGGCCATGCTGCCTCTATTTGTTCATAATAAGATTCAGTTTTGGAACCAAGTAGATTTGAGTTTGGATTTGGGGTAAGCTGTGAGAAGCTGTATAATGTTAGATACAACTAGAATATCTTATGCTTGGTGAGGATGAGCTACGGAAGCTTAAGGGAATTTTCTCAACTCATTGCCTGGGATGTGGCAATTATTTAAGTAACATCAATGGTTTTTCAGTTTTGATATATATATGTGTGTGTGTGTGTGTGTGTGTGTGTGTGTGATTAATTTGTTGGCATCTCTTCAGAGACACATATGGAACAATGTGCAAGCTCTTTCATATAAGAAGAAAAAGCAAGCTCTAGAAGAGGCCAAGGTCTCCTGTTCTGGCAACTACTTACATTCTGGGCTGAGTAATTCATTGTTGTGCTGTTTGACCTGTTAGCACAGCCAGCAACACATACCTGGCCTCTTCCTAGGCACTGGAAGCAACTTCCAGTGAGTTAACAAAAGTGACAAATGTACAGAATTCATTCAATAAATTAGCTTCAGGGATGAGGGGCTTAGTAATAGCTAGAAGGATGTGAGGGTTGAGAAAGAAATCACTATTATTAGTCTAAATGATAATCACATTTAAAATGAGACATGGTCGGACATATTTAAATACTGAAATGAAAGAGTCCATATGGAACCCAGTAAAGACAGCCATGGAGAGTTATAATTTGGAAAGCCTCTTTGCAACCTTATCCTGATAGCACCACTATATTTTCCTTTTTTTTTAATCCCCCTTTCTAGGGTTACCACTTCTTGCTCCTCATGGCTCTGGAGTGGGGGATATAAATGTGTAAGAACCCTCCCCTGACTTCTATACTGCAGACTTTGGCCATCCTGGTGCTTGATTCCCATTATCTGTGTCATAGGGAAAGGCATATATACCTCACAGCACCAATACAAACCCTTCTGTGGAATTCTGTGCAACACGGAGAAAGATAGAAGCTTCTTTTCTGTGTGTTCAAAATCTACCCTTAAGATTGCTCTCCAGAGCACCTGGTATTCAAGCCCTGCACATTATGGAGCATGTGGAAAAATGTAGCCAACAGAGACATAAACTGAGATAAAAGAGTGAGTGATGAGCACAGAGTTCTCTTGCTCTGGATATTGCCATGGGAGAGACCATCTGAATCACATTGATGGGAACTGCAATACCAACCATTCACACTTAAGTTATGTAGGGTGCATTTTCACAGGGCAAGGAAAGGGATCTGGCTTCTATTACAAAGACAAAGGAGAGAGGGAACATAATCAATATAATAAGGCCTTTCAGCAGGCTGGCATGCAGGAGACCACAGTTCAGGCAAAGCAATTTGCCATGGGCTGTAAAAGGATCATAGCATGGACATTACTGAGAGAAGGGTAGTGTCAATGAAGCTCAGTTGTTTATTTGGTGGCAGGAATTATGGAATATACCTCAGCTGAAGTGGTAGGCATTCAGGAGGGTGAAACCACCAGCTAATTCCTCATGACCTCACTTTTCTCTTTTTCACTCAAGAAAGTAATCCAGAGTATGAGAGAGCCTTGTAGGAGAAAATATATTCAAACTTCAGTAATTTCACTATTATTAGTATGCCTCAAATTTATCTAGATAAACACATAAGTGTTAGACTGAAGTTGATAGCTACCCCTATAATAACAATAAGAGGTTAGTTTTTCATTAACTGCCTACAAGTGCATACTTAATTTTTTGCCTCCATTTTAATGCTGGTGAACACATGATAGCAATAGGGAATTGTGTTAAACAGTTTACTTTTGTATTGTAATACATGGCATAAGTGTACTTATTGTAAACCCATACAGACCCTACTAATCAATGCTTGACTTCATTCTTATTGTGCTTACATGAAGCCTTGAAACTCCTTTCAACATCACTGCCCTTGAGTGTATAAGACTAGCCTGAAAGATGCAACTTATTTGTTGTTGTTGATTAGCTTAAAAGCCCCAGGGGGTTGTCTCAGTTGATTTCTTAGTAAAGAAGAAACTGCCTCCAGGATCTGGCAAGACTGAGGACCCTGGAACAGCCTTGAGCATCTGGCACTCTATTTCAGCATCCTCTTTCTCCTATTAAGAAGAGGGAAAATGTGATGAGAGGCACAGGCTGTGAGGCCTCAGGCTTTTATCTCTGGCACTGACATGGGCAGCGTGACATGCAGGGTAATGAATTGCCCTCCTTGCAGAAATGAATAAGTTGTGGTCGGTGATGCAATGATCAATTTGCTCCATCACGTTAAGCTGCCCATTCATCATCCACACCTGCTGTCAGGAGCCCAGGGCTGCTGACGTTGGCCTCAAGCCTCTGCCTCAGCCTGCTGAACAACAGCCTTTGGAGATACCTCTCTAAGGCTCAAGGCTGCCTTGATTGCAATCTCTGATGAAAAGCCCAGTTCCTGCTCAGTCATTGGTGACTGTGAAGACAAGAAATATTTGTGAAGACCAAGGCTGTTGAGATATAGCTTAATAAAATATGAAGGGCCCCCTGAAGGGGACCCAAGTGGCCTGTACCACTTTTCTATGGTGTGGCCTTGGGCCAATGCATGCCTCAGCTTCTCCATTCTCAAAAGACACAATATAGAAGGCTATCTCATTTTCTCTCAGACCTCCTTTCTATCTCTAACTCCAGTGGTCACCCACACTTATTTGCGATGGGGTTGGCAGTTTGGATTTTTACTCTTCCAAGTAGATTTTATCCACCAAGGTAAATAATAACATCTGTTAACGAAATTGTTTGCTAGCCATGAATCAGCTCATTGATTTTCACAACTGAATGAAAGGTGAGTTAGCACAGTTTACCGATGACCGAATTAAGGAATAAAGTTATATGAAGCTCCCAAAGCTGCAAAGAGAATTTTGGATAGCAACAGAATTGGATCTACATCTGCCTTACTCCCAAAACTTTGCTTCTTCCATTGGAGATTATTTCGGATAAAGGAGCAGACCATTAGGGCCTTGAACCATGATGGCTTCTTGATCATTCTGCAGGATTCAGTTGTTGCTAAAACTGTGTCTATTCAGAAGGAGACTGGGTTTCTCCAGAACAACCCAAGATGACATCATAGGTTTCTTTCCTTATTTTTAATCCCTCTCAATTTTGGTGTCCTGTATTGACCATCTCCAACATACCAGGCCCTGGACTAGATCTTCATTTCTACCTGGCCTTTGACAAGCTCAGTCAAATAATAGCCTGATGAGGTTAGTTGTTTGCATTTGTGGATGTAAAAAGACCAGAAGAAAATATTTGCCCAACATCATTTTGCTTAGTTAAGGACTGACAAAATTTTATTACAGTTGGGGTTATTCATTATCTGCTCATCAAAACCAGGGGACTAAAACAAACCACATCTAGTCAAACCCAGAGAACCTGTGTCCATGTGACTCTGAATGTTACATTTGTTCCCAGGCACAAATTGGACTCCCATTTGCAAACTAAGAAGAATAACCATAGCGACAACTAGCTCTTATTCAACTATTATTAAAGACTAGGACTTTGAGTGCTTAACTTCATTCCAGTCCTTAATATAATGATATATTCGACTTGTGTTTAGATGTGTGAGGCTAGAGTGGGAATAATCCACCCCTGGCATAAAGTTAGTGACTAGCAGAATTTCAATTACTTAACTTTAAAATACAGTCTCTCAGATACTCTGTTATTTAGAAGCACCATTTCTTAATATTCACTATGATGATAAATCACCCTGGGATCTGGTAAAATTGTACATTGCAATTTAGCTCGTCTAGATTTGGGAACCAGGATTCTTTGTTTCACAGAGATCACAATTCCACTAGTCTAGGGACCACACTTTGAGTCACTATGTATCAAACTTTTTCAGCCATAGACCAGATGGTAGATACTTTAGGTTTAGTGGACCATAGGATATTTGTTGCAGCTAGTCAATTCCACCACTGTAGCAATAAATTAGCTACTGATAATCTGCTAAAAAATGAAAGAGGCTATGCTCTAATAAAATTTTATATGTAACAGATGATGGGCTGAATTGCTTCAGCAATAATTTGCCAACAGTTGCAACTGGATTTCTAGATCAATGGTCTTCCATAGGGTCCACTTATTTTTCTTTCCTGCTTCCACACTTACTGTAGTTTAGGTGTTTTACATCTTCAAAAGACAAAGGCTTATGTGCTGTGGTCTTAGTTCTCATCCTATGGCACTGCTAGTAGAAGGAGAAACTTACAGAAGCCAGGTTGTTGGGAGTATGGCCTTGAACGGCATATAGATATTGTAGTTTCTCTCTTTCTCACTTTGCAGGTGTCACAAGGTGAAGGAGTCACCTTTGTTATATGCCACCATCCTAATATACTCCCTTACAACCTTTACATCTTTTATTTGTAGATTTTGTGTCTCATGCACACACAAACATAGATAGACCTATGTCTGTTTTTGTGGGGGAGTGTATAACTGTATGTGGGGGTATATGTACAATGCATGTGAAGCCAGAGATTGTTGTTTGTTTCTTTTTCCTCTCATATTTATACTTATTTATTTATTTGAGAGGGTCTCTTGCTGACCTTAAAGCATGCTGACCACCAAGTTGACTGTCCAGACCATGAGCTCTAGTTATCCACCAGTCTTTTCTTCCTTTGTATGGATTACAGAGGCACGCCACCATCATACTCAGGGTTTTTCCATGGGTGCAGGGAATCTGAACTCATATCCTCACGCTTGCATGGCAAGCACTTTACTAACATTGTTATAGCCTCAGTCTCTCCAGCTTTCTTAACTCTCGCATTTTGTCCTATTAACAGAGATTTGATACAACCCTAAGTAGTGCCATGGAAATTTCTCAAAGTGAGGTTCGAAGACCGGTAGCACATGCAACATGTGATAACCTAGGAGATATGCAAATATAAAGACTTCACACCAGACTGCCTGATCAGAGAATCTATGAGTGAGCCTAGAAATGCATGACTTATTAAGTCTTCTGTGAGATTGTTATTTATGCTCTATTATAAACTGGAAGTAGTGCTGACACGTGAGATATGGGCAATGCTCTTGAACTTTTAGCAAACGGAGAGGGCAACACAAGACAGGGTAAATAATTTAAACTGTGGTGTTGGTTATGGCTATGTCAAATACTGGCTCTTTGATTAACTTTGTAGCCAAGGACAAACAGGTTTTCTGAACCAGTTTTTTTTTTTCATTTGAAACATCATAAAAGTTTCAAAGGGTCAGGAAGCCTTAGGAGTGACTGAAGTCAGGTGATACTCACAAAGCGTCTGCTAAGCCCTAAGTTCATAGGAAGAGTTCATGAAGGGGAGGCCATTGCCATCATTATGGTAGAGACTGGTAGATATATGGCCAGGAAACAGGAAGTTTGTGAATATGAGGTACAAAGAGATGGGTAAGTGCAAATGTGAGAAAAATAACCCAAACAAGTGTGACTGTATTCCACTCTACACTGTGGACATGCTAACAAATACAAATGCTCACTTGAAACTTATAACCTGGATGGAGACTAGAAAATGTACTGTAAGGTAGGGATCCTGTTAGAGATGGAAAACCTCACCTTCAAATCTATATAGGTCCGGCTTTCCACCTCCTACGGTTCCATCATCTAACTGTGTGCTCTTAGCCAGTTGTTTCAAAAAGAGCATCATTTTTCTTATCTGCAAATGAGGGTCCCTGTTACACACCTCATGAGGCTGTAAGACTTACAGATTTTGACGTTAGGTTTTCTTTTCTTTTCTTTTTTTTCAGTCTCCTCAGTAGTAAACACTATTGCTTTGGATAAAATGATGGAAGAAGCAAGTAAGCAAACAAACAAACAACAACAACAAAAAAGCACTTCAGCTCTGGCAGGATTTTCAGTTTGTTAGAAAACAGAGAAGGTCATCTAAGTCAACTTGGACACATGCTATGATGGGGAACAACAAGAGCCTCTTTCCAGAGAGCTGGATGATCAACCCTGGCTAGACATTAGAACAAGCTGAAAGGTTTCAGGTCTTTTGTTGTTGGTTTTGTTTTTTATTTGTTTTGCTTTTTCTTTTATTTCTTCTTTCTCTCTTTCTTTCTTTTTTTTTTCTTTTTTTTTTTTTTTTGGTTGTTTGAGTAGTCTACATATTTTGGCCACTTTTGCTACCTTTAAATTTATTTGCATTATTTCTTATCAAGTAGTGTTCTATAAGTTTATTTTTATGCAAACGTACAAAGTACTTGGAACATTTTCCTTATGCCGTACTGTCTTCCCCTTTCAGGCCCCTTCCCTTCTCATCAGTTCCCTTTGTTTCCCAAGACAGTTTCATATCCATTTTCACACCATTGTGTGCATTTGATTTTATGTATCTATAAAACTTCTGCACAGCAAATTAAAGTTTTGTAAAACTGCCACCACCTTTAGTATTACCCTAGACCATCAGAATCAGTATTCCTAAGACTAGGTTTTGGACATATATTTTTAGCATTTTTGTATTAATGCAATATGAGGGTTGTGGAACAGTTGTAAAATTAAATATAAACTGTTGTTGCTTCTATTTAGCATTTTGCTGGAGCTTGTAGTCAGGCATGTCTGAAAGACAAATAAATAAAAGAAATCCAGATTGGAAAAGAAAGAAAACTATTGCTATTTTGCAGACGAGTTGATTTTGTATACAGAAAATGCTAACACACACACACACACACACACACACACACAAACAATTATTGGCTTCATCAGGATGCAAGATATGTGGTCAATGTACAAGAGTAAATTGTATTTCTACTTATTAGGTAGTGAACATTCTGAGAAAAAATTAGGAAAGCAATACCATTTACAGTAGCATAAAAAGATGAAATATTCTGAAATAAACTTATAAAATTCAGTGCAAGATTGGTACTCTGGAAACTACAAAAACAATGCTGAAAATAAAAGAGGATTTAAGTGTATAGAAAGACATCCTACGGTCATGGTCCTCAAACTGATCTACAGCCTGAATGTAGTCCCTGCTGCATTCTCAGCTGCATGTTGTGAACAGACGTTAACAAAAAATTCAAATGGAAATATAAGGAGCCCGGAATGATCAAACAATATTGGAGAAGAACGAAGATCAACACTGGAGAACTCATAAGGACAGTTTTCCTTCTGCTTCCTCTCTTATCCCATCTGCACTTGCTGGATTCACACACACATGCATTTTCACTCTCAAGTATTTAAGAATCAGTTAAAAGACACAAAGCATCTTTTCTTGAAATGCTTTAGTGTGAATTTTCTGAAAATAAGAACATCGCTTTCCATTGCTATAATTATCTATATCAGAAGGTTACCACTGCCTTGGTACTATTCCGTAGTCATTTAAGTATTCTACTCATGCTATGGGTTTGTTGTTTTTGTTCTTTGTTTTACATTTTTGAGAGTGGTGTGTGTGTGTGTGTGTGTCTTCACTTGCCTGTGAGCACAGATGATCATGCACTTATGGAGAAACAAAGTAGATGTCAAGCATCTTCCTTAGTCATTCTCCATCTTATTCACTGAGGCAAAATCTATTGTTGAACTTGCAGCTCAATGTCTGGCTAGTCTGGCTAGCCAGCTTGCTAATGGGATTCTCTGTCTCTGCCTCCCATGCATTGAGACTACAGGTGGACTGCAGAGCACACTTGGCATTTTATGTGGGTTCTGGGGATCCAAATGTGGTTAGAGCCGCACCCATTGAACAATTTCCCCAGCTGCTCATGTCCTCCAAGCAAAGAAAGCCCTGACTCATGAGCTGAAATCAGTTGTCATCATTGCTTGGGGTCCTTTATATTTGGAGAGTTCTTCTGTCTCTATTGTGTCCGTGACCTTCATATTTTTAAAGATGTTCATTAGTTGCTTCATAGACTTCAGTCAGATGCAGTTGCATGCTTCCCTATGATTAGATTCAGGATTTATACTTTAGGTAGGCACACTCCAGAAGGGATGCTGTTTTCTCAGAGCATCCTATCAAGAGGCACACAGGGCCTTGTTACTGACTTGGTCAATGGTAAAGATGGTATTGCTGTCTCAATCTAAGGTATAATTTTGTTCTTCTTAGCTACTAGTTACTCATGACAAGTTATTCTAAGGCTACTTGGATGTTCTATGACTCTAAATTTTCTTACAGCTCTAATATGTACTTGAGATTTTTAAGAAGTCTCCAACTTTTAGAAATATATCCAGGGTTGGGGACCATGTGAGTAAATTGGTTTGGTAAATGTGGTCTTCTTGGTGAGGCATTTAAACTGAAGTCTAAAGGACAAGTGGGAAAAAGGCTTTTTCATGGGAAGTTGGTAAGAATGGACTAACAGGTATGCTGGGAATGCAATGTCCTGAAGACATACAAGCTCCCTAGAAATTAACTGAGTCTAGCTGGCCAACAGAGAATGCAAATGCAGGATTACAGGCAAGAGGTACCTCAGGAGCATGTATGGAGTTTGGACTTCCACAAAGGCAAATAGAATTCCTGAGATCAATTCAATTATAGAAATGATGATCAGTTTTGAAGACTGGAAAGAACACAGTCCTTGACTACCATGGGGCAACAGACAGAAGGTGAGACACAGGAAGGGGGAATCCAGGTGGCAGGTAGAGGGGGGGCTATAGGTAACAGTGACCAAGTGAGGGGAAGGTGCCTAGGCTGAGGCAAGTTAGCGCTGATTCTGGAGAATGAGCACAGCGGTGAGAGGAAAGGGGGTCAGACACTGTGGGTGAAGAGAGGTGTCTACACTGGATGGTAGTAGGTGTGTCAGAAAAGGCTTTCTAAAGGTGGTGTTATGTGTGGAACCTTGATAAGTGACGAGAAGGCAGTTGGTAGAAGAAGTATGTGTATTGTGGGCGGAATAGGCCTGAAACCCCAGGAGAACTCACAGCTAGCACATCTAGGAGGGCCCCTGGGAGGAGCAGTGTTGACCTGAGAAATTCATGTAGCAGGCAAGAGGAGCAGTGGCTGGGACTGAAGATGTCTTTCAATTGAGATGAATCCATGCTGGCTGCACAAGAGGCTGACCTGGCAGAAAGAAGAAAGTCTAAGAGACCAACTTGCAACACCATGGAGGAAATCATCTATGAAGGGTCCATATGTATTGATGGTTAGCATGTAGAAACTGTCACCATAACTCAGAGCTTAGCACGCATGGCCAGGCACACCCGCTGTGAATTTTGTAAGCTCTGACTGGGGGTGGGGGGGGATTCCTTCTCTTGTAAACCTTCAGTGGGAAAGGTTAAAAGGAGAAAAGATCATCCCACTTAGAAGAGAGCAAGAAAAAGGACCTGAAGGCTGAGGACTAGAACAGAAGAGATGGAGCAGGGGGCTTGCTCCTGAACTGAATGAAGACAAATGGGCAGCGAGATCTGGAGAATGAATCCTTTCTCCGGAACACTTGCCTCTCCATCAGGGCCCAGCCACGGCCTGTCATGCGGGAGTGGCGTTTTTGTGCTTCTGCAGGCTGTGCTCCTGTTGCCATAGTGATGGGGCCATAAGTCATGTCTGCTGCTGCTGTACAGAGGCGTTGTGATTTATGCCAACCCAGCTGGGATTGTAAACTTTTTTTTAATGTTCAAAATCCGTCATAGTAAAGGAGGGTAGAGAGTCTTAGACTCATTTTAAAGGGGGTGAGGGTGTTGTTAGACCTTGATTTTCTCTCTGCCAGTGATGTTTTCACATAGAACAATGGAGCCTACATCTGCAGAGCTTTCTTCTGACACGGCAGTCGTAGGACTTTGAAACACCTGGGGCAGATGCTCAACCCTAAAGCTAGGCTGCTGCTGCTTTCCCCAGAACAACCCTTTGTCCTTTCTCTAAGTTGCCTTCAAGCACTGCTTTCCTTATGCTTATATTTGTGGCTAACAATCAACTCTAGGTTTAACGGAAAAGACTTAAAAAAGAGCTTGTATTTTAAAGGACAGAAAAGACTTAAAAAAGAGCTTGTATTTTAAAGGACATCTCAATTTTTCATCTAAGGGGGACAGTATACCTTCTTCTAAGGCAGGGCTTTTCAGCATTGGTATCTTTGACATTTGAAGTTGGGTTACTTGTTTTTAGAGTATGGACTTCCTTTGCCCTGTGGGATGTCTAGAATTATGCCCATCTTATATCCACTGGGTGCCAATAGCACCCTGTAGGTTGTGAACAAAAGAAATGCTTCCAGAGGTTACCAAATTTCTCTAGGGGTGTGTCCAAACTATCCCTTCTAAGCTCTTTTACAGGTGAGAGGCTTCTCTTTTTGGCCTATGATATTTTCAGCTTTTATGGGCATTAAGATATTTCCCCCAAGGGGCTGGAGTGATGGTTCAATTGTTAAGAGCACTTGTTGCTCTTGCAGAGGATCGGGGCTCAATTCCCAGTACCTATATGGTGACCCACTACCATTTGTATGTCTAGTTCCAAGAGATCCAGTCTTCTGATCTATGTAGGCAATAGGCATGCACATGGTGCACATACATACATGCAGGCAAAACATTCATACACATACAATATACTACAATAAATGAATCTATAAAAGTATTTAAAATATATTTGCCCAAGACTATGTCTTTGTGCAATATGTAGGGTCATTCATCTCCCAAGGTTTTCCTATCATGTTTTATAGGTATTGAGTGTCCTACTGGATGGACACTCTCATTGGTGAGTCAGCCAAGCATCCCAGCGCCAGAATCTCAGTATGAATGCAGATTCAGGGCACAGACCTTCCCAGGCAGCTCCATCTCAATGCAATGAACATCATCTTGCTATACCTAGGGACATGATAGCAGGGTTGTGAAGACACCCTAAAGGGGTATAGTGAGCAAGATGTATACTATGGGGCCATGGATTCTGCTACAGGAACACTGAAGCCAGGACTTAATTGAGATGAGTGGCATGGTGCAATAGATCTGGCTGGAAAGGTGCTTCATAGTCTCACCCAAACCATTCTCTCCTATTTTCTTTTGGTCCTCTTTAAAGGTATAGCAAATACACATGACATAAAATTCCCTATCTTAATTATTAAATGTGAAGTTCAGGGGTATCAAGTGTGCATTGTGCAACTAGCACTGCCATCTTTCACTAGAAGGCTTTTCATCTCACAAAATGAAACTTTTTTCTGTGTCATACACAGAACACAAACACCTCTCCATTCTCCTTGCTCTACAGCCCTTAGCAACCACCGTTATTTGTTTCTGAGATTTTGCTTCTCTGAATCCTTTATAGAAATGGAATATTCAACAGTTACACTTTTATAATTGCTTATTTTACTTAATATAATGTCCTTAGGCTCATTCATATTACAGCACATGCCATAATGTCCTTCCATTTTCAGGGCAAATAATATTCCATTATATTTTTATAACACATTTTTAATTACCTATGTATATGCTGAAAGACACTTGAGATGCTTCCATATTTAACTATTGCAAATAACAGTGCCATGAATCTTACATTCCTTTCTGAAGGACTTTTGAGTTGTACTTCAACTTGTCAGTTATCATGTACAATGCACATAAAAACTCAGGAGAACACAAAGAATATGCATTAAAATTCCTACTAAAAGGGTCCAGGAACAACCTAACAAGGGCTCTGATGCAAGAATCTTATTTAGGCCAAATAGTTACAAAACAGTAATAAAAATGACCAATGGTTCATGCAAAAGATTGTCCATCATTTCACTTGATGCTCAGCTAGAATCCTACAGTCATCTCCATTTCAAAAGTGTGAAAACTGAGGCAGAAAGATAAAGGAAATACATTCACTGTTGTCTAGATAGTGTGTGGCAGAGCTTGGGCACCAGCATGATAGATGTTAAAGAGTGAGCTCTGTTTGGGTATAGACTGAAATGACTAGATTGCAGTGCTCGTCTAGACTAGGGGTGACCTGAGTCAACAACCATAGACACACAGGAATACTTCTGCTCATTATTCATAGCATTCAAGGAAAAGCTGGATTGCCATATCCTTTCTTTTATTATTACATATCCTTTTTGGTACTTCCTTATCCTCCTTTGCCCTTTCTAGATGATGCTGGGGATATGTTCAATTGGTATGAGATCAGCACTGGAATACCCAAGCAGGTATTCTATGCAAATAATTCTGGATGCCCATAAGGATATGGAGAATTGAGAAAACTTGCGTGTACAAAATGTGGAGTTCAGCAACTGGCTAAGTGAAGGAAGCCCAGCTCCCACTTTCACCTTCCTCTAGTTTTGTGTGTACCTTGAAAGAGGCTCCTGGGAATTAGATCTCACTTTTCTGATAATTGGTTTAACTTGCATAGACCCTAAACCTTGAAGGATTGTTGTGGCATTGCTTCAAGTATGTCTCAAGGAATACAGACACACCTAACTTCTTCCTAGTGGATCAATGGCAGGGAGGGCACAGCATGTGGGATTTACTTCCAAAGATTCTTGATGTCCATTAACACATCAATACCTATGGGAAAGCTTCTGTCTGAAACATGGGCATAACTACTTCAATTATAGCAATAGGATTTTTCAAATTAAGGATTATTTCTCCTTTTGATTTTATTCCACTTGCCCCAAAGTGCTGCTGTTATGTGGAATCCCCTGAGCAAATGTAGCCTACTGTGCTACAGTAAACACTGTGAAGCAGATTATTTGTATACAGAGGGATCAGGTGATAATTGGATGTAATACAGGAGTATCTGCAGAACAATATCTGTTGATAATATAAAAACATCTTCCCTACAGTATTGAAATTACTTCATCCAACTAGAGTCATCAAATGCTTTGGACCCTTTCTCTGAGCTGCTTATGGTGTTTTGAATGGTTAAGATTCAACCTATGACCTTTAGTAACACACAGACTACCAGGTGGAAATAGAGTGGGGTCCTTGTCTACAGTTAAGTGCAATCAGTGCACTGTTCCCTAATTTAGGAAGAAATACTCTGGCAAGATAAATGAGACAACTATGGGCTATGACTTCAGTAGATGCCAGGTGACAAATTCACAAAAGCTGGTCTGAAAAAGTGATCCTGCTGCAAGCCTAGTGAATGAGGACAAAGGGGGCAATGTGAGTGTCTTGCCAAGGGGCAGTGACTGGAGAAGGAGAGAATATACGGGAGTGCTTGGCATTTGGAGGTGGTATCCCAGCTTTGGAATGAAATGTGTGTCATCTTATATCAGTGGTTCTCAACCTTCCTAATACTGCAAACCCTTAGTACAGTTCCTTGTGTTGTGAGGACCCCCAGACATAAAATTATTTCCATTGGTACTTCATAACTCTAATTTTGCTATGGTTATGAAATGTAAGTATCTGACAAGCAGATGGTTTTAGGTGACCCCTGTGAAAGGATCATTCGATTCCCAAAGGGGTTGCAACCCACAGGCTGAGAGTTACTGCCATATATAGCTTGGACATTTATTTTGAAGCATTTGGAATTGAGGGATGTCAAGGTGATTCTAAGGACAGAACAAGAATGGTTCAAACTATACAGAGGTTGTGTATGACTTGTCCATGGATAGAGGAGGGACTGAAGACAAGGATGCTATTTAAGAAAGTATAAGCCAAGGATGTCAGTGAAGATAGAGGACTACAGATTTTTGGAGTACAGGAATACAGATGGATCTCTTCTGTGTGCCCTGACAGACTCACCCTCAGCTCAGCCTTCCCCTGACCTGGACCTCACAGTGCTGGACCACCTCATTGACTTCTTCATCTGGCTTTCCACTGGGTTTTCCCCCTGAATGGGGGGAATTTCTCAGCACTTCTCATGCAAGGTTACAGTGAGTTGTTTGTGTCCTTTACTGACTGTCTTGTTCTAGTAACATTGCTTTACTTTGGCCCATTACTACCTGTGGCTGACTCAGGCACAGAATTAATCACACCATATTGTATTTCCTTTGTTGCTTCTTTAGAATTCCCCAAACTCTGGGAAAACATGCTTCCAATTTGATCACACAATCTGTCTGCTACTGTGTTTCTCTTTGATATTGTTTTCTTCTGTTGGTGAAAGAAAATAAGTCAAGTCTACTCATTGAAATGTTTGGATCCTTCTGACCAAATGGTGTGATGTGTTCTCTCTATCTGTCTGTCTGTGTCTCTCTATACCTCCCTTCTTCTCTGTCCCTCCTTCCCCCAACCCCATTCTCTCTCTCCTCTCTGTCTCTGTCTCTGTCTCTGTCTCTGTCTCTGTGTCTCTGTCTCTCTCTCTCTCTTCTCTCTCTCTCTCCCTCTCTCTCTCTCTCTCTCTCTCTCTCTCTCTCTCTCTCTCTCTCTCTCTCTGTGTGTGTGTGTGTGTGTTGCAAGGAAGCACTTACACAGGAAGCCTTGACTCTGCTACAAGTCGGGAATTTATCTCAGGAAATATATTAACACCAAGATGAGATTTTGCCAAATATGTCCTCTAAGATCACAGATCAATAAAAAACACTGGATAAGACAATTCTACTGTTAATTCATCTTTAACATCTCCATCTATATGGCTGTCTTTTCTTTGTGTCTCAGAAACCAATAATCTTTCTTCATTTGACAGAGGAACAACATCATAAAGTCATCAGACAGAAAATTAGAAGGACCCACTTTAGTCTTTAAATCTTCTCAACATAAGATTTGAGGTAGTGCTTACCTATCTATTTGAGTTGACATGTGGGAAGTCTCATATCAATCATCTCTGATTTAGTCCAACCTATAGGATAGACTAATAACAAGAATACTAGGAAGAATTTGGGAGATGTGAGATGGAATGGTTGTTTCCTTCATTACTTCTTGGTCCATGTCTGTACTTGGTGGTCCTGTCATCTAATGATGAGTGACTAAGCCAAGAGTACTCAGACCAATAATATTACCTCCCCAGAATTCTACAAAATCCAAATCTTGGAAGCAAATCATTACTCTTTGGTGGCAAGAAGCATATATCTTTAATGATACATGGGAATCACCACCACTCCCCTGCAAGATGGAAGGGAGCAGGGATTGGAAAGGCATGAGTTACATAGTCTGAGAGAATGAAGCTATCATAATAGAAAAATGAAGAAGGAAAGACAGAATCTTAGTATGTTCTTCTTAATCTCCATCTCATCTCTGTTGTGAGCTGATCTCTCACCTTTCCCAGGACAGCATTCCAATATAAGTCTCACTGAAGTCATTCAATCCAGGTTGTTTTTCCTTGAGACTAAATCACCCTTATTTACACCAAGCAGAAAATTGCTCTGCAGGGAGAGAGGTCCTATAGCATGATGGAGGGAACACAGATCTTAAGTCCGAAGTCTTCACTCCAGCTCCAGTGCTTTCCCTCACCAACTGCCCTGCTTGAGCCCTAGAATGTTGACTTCCCTATCTGTGAAACAGGAGATTAACAATAGGCTTGCAGCCTGGGGAGAAGGCTCAGTCAGGAAAGTGCTTGCCATGCATGCAAGATGACCTGAGTTAGATACCTAGCACCCACATCAAACAAACACACTAACAACCAGGTGCAGCAGCCCATTCTTGTAATCCCAGTGCCAGGGAAAAAGAGACAAGAGGATCCCTGAGGCTCATTCATGCACCACTGACTCTGAGCTACACATTCAGTAAGATACCACTTTCCCCCAAAATAAGATGGAAAGTGACTAAGGAAGACATCTGACATTGGCCTCTTTTCTTTCCTTGTGCATTCACAGGTGATAAAGAAATAGGCTTGGCGTTAGGCAATGGCTGTAAGCATACCTCAAACTCTGGGATCTTCTTCTCACCACCAGTTCAGTGTACTTGCCACAAATACTTTCATGTCTGTCTCTCTTTTTAATTTGAAGATGTGGAGACTTGCAGCAGCTTCACAAGTCCCATTTGAAAAGTATTTAACTTCTAATGCAGATATAACAAGTCATTTCTCAGTTTCACTGTAGCTGCAAAGCCGTCTATAATTCAACATCAAATATTTATTATTACATTTATTAAAATTTTAATAATTTAGCATTTCCCGTATGTAAGATAGACGCTTAGCTAACTAGTTCCCCTTTATCCTACCTAGGTCACTTCAATATTTATATTCTAAAGTCTCCATTTGAGTTTCATTTAGCAGAGGTTGTGTCGTGAGCCCTCTACCTGGGCTGCCCGTTGGTGAATGGTACAGCTTCCCCTGTGGCAAAGACTAACAGAAATCCCATGCTGCGCAGTGTTTGAGGAGATTTACAGAGCCTGGGCAGAAACTCATCCTAATAGACTTCACTTTTATTATGATCGCTCAACTAAAATGGGAAAAATATATATGTCTCCAGGCTCACTGGCTGAATGACAGGCAGCGGAAAAGGAGGAAGACAGAGGAGAGAGTTGATCCATGTGGTAGCAAGTGTGGCAGTCAATACACTAATGTTTGTCAAAAGGGCTTTATTTTCCAAAACAAAGGAGGAATGTGGTGATACCAGGCAAATCCTGATGCCAAATTCCATGAACCAACCTAACTGTCAAAGGGACTTTTAATTTACTTACAACCTCTTTTCTCATTTATATCTTATTTTATATTTGCAGAAATGGTGCATGCCTTCAGTTAGAGAGATAGCACGAGGAATTGAATTTGGCCCTGCAGGATTCAAACAAACCAACAACCCCAAACAAATAACAACCCCCAACCAAAAACTAAAACACCAGGTATAGTGATGAGTGCAGATTTATGGGGCTCACTGTCCCGCAAGTTTAACCTACTCAGCAAGAAGTAGGCTACTGAGAGACTTTGTCTTAAAAACAAGATATGGTTTCTGAGGAACGGCACTCTATATCATCCTCTAGCCTCCACAGGCATGCACCTACATGTACATTTACATCTCCACACACGTATGTACCTACATACACAAACATGTATGCCTACACATATACACAAAATTTAAAAAATAAAAATTAAGAAAGATCACTTTCCCTCAGTGACCAAATAAATGTTAAGTAAAGACAGAGGGGGAAAGCCAGTACCCCTCTCCCTCTGTCTTACTGAGACTTTCCTATGCATCCACAGCAGCCAGCATGAAGTACTAGCCTCACAGTCTAGGTTCAAATACTGACTTACTACTCAAGTTATATTGTGTAGAGAACTTAAATCATTGGTTTCTTCACTGAAAAATAAACAATAACTACATCATTAGTTGGAAGGAGTCACAATTTGTACTTATAAAAAGGGATCTAGACAGTTCCAGAGACAGAGCTGGTCATTATCCTTTACAAGTATGCAACTAAGAATTTAAACATGTTGTTCACATCTCAGGAACATCCAAAGACAGAACTGTGATTATCATTCCCATTTACAGATTAAGAAACTGAGGCTAAGAAGGTTTGCATAACTTGGTGGAGGTTAGCTATCAAGAGGTAGAGCTGGAATTTGAACCTATGCAATTTGTCACAAGGGCTTGTTTTATTCACTTCACTCTAATCTTGGGGTTTTGAATGCATGATTTCACTGCTTATTAAAAATCTCTTGCCCTTTGGGAAAAGCATATTTTTAGAACTGGTAAGGAAAGAGTAAGGGGTGGGAGGAGTCCAACAGTTTGAGATTCTATTTCAGAGGTCAAAACCCGACTCCCCTATAACAGCCTCTTACTGTTATGTGTGGAAACAGAAATGCACTTCTAACTTGTCTACAAATACATGCTTATAAACATACTTTCTCTAATAAAGTCTGATGAGGTCAAGGGGCTGCAAATGAAAATCTCAGTGTCAGGTATGGGATCCCCACCTATGAGTTATAGTCAGGGAGGTCCAGAGGCATCAAAAACAATACATTTCACTTTGGTTGAAAGAGAGAAATCCATCTCAAGCTGATCAGGAAACTTTCTATTTGCTGACTAGTTTTCCAGAGTCATAAGGTGCTGTACAACTCACAGGAGAGAGGACATGAATAGTTTAAACCATTGATGGACCCTGAATTCTACACTACCATCCTGCTAGGTAAGCTGTACCCATTGATGCAATACAAGTATGGTGGTTACAGGGTAACAAACTACTTTCTGATTGGATCTGAGACATAGTCCAGAGGAGGGAATTTCATGTAACATAATGTAAACCTGGTCAAATGCCCATGTCTGGGAAGTCCTGAACTCTGGGGGGTGGAGGCACCTACTGTCATTGTTTTGCTAAATGGCCATTTTGTGAAACTGACTTCTCCATATTTCTGTTTATACCCATAGAGTTGTGCTGCTGCTCCTTACCTTGGTTGGAGAAACTCCTTTTTGCAGTGTGTAATGATTGACACAAGATTCATAAGTGTGCAAAGTGCTGAGAGTAAGTGACTTTAAAGGCTCAGTCATTGATGGATCATCTATATGAACTTCTCCCAACCAAGTTTCAAGAAACATGGAAGAGAGGGAGAATGAATGTAAGAACCAGAGATTGAGGAGAAAAGCCATGAAATGGTGTCCTCAGAACATTTGTGGCTACCTGCACAATACTTGCACAAGCTCCTGCCAGTCAATTCTCCAGAATGGATAGAGGGGTGTGTTCTGAGGCTCCACCCATAACTGAGGCATTACTGGCAGTTGATGACTGCTGAGAGAGGAAAACTCACTTTTATTTGGGGTGTGGTCTCTCACAGGCTGCTATTGGCAGCCCTAATTGGATATAATGTGCTATTAATTATGTAAAAGCAAGGACATGAAGTTTAGAAGGAGTCATGCTAGGGCAGTGGTTCTCAACCTTCCTAATGCTGCAATCCCTTAATACAGTTCCTCATGTTGTGGTTACCCCAATTATAAAATTATTTTTGTTGCTACTTC
>CABHPQ010130304.1:0-25066 GCA_902168405.1 Peromyscus aztecus | reverse complement strand
GCTATCCCCAGTGGTGTCAGTCATGACGATGATGGTTGGTGGGTTGATGGATTGTGCACCTTTTCTCAGATGATGTTTTTAAAAATCAACAGATGTGGGCAGAAGAAGAAGCTGGTGATCAACAGTGGCAATGGGAAGGTGGAGGACAGGAAGCCAAGCGAGCTCAACGGGGAGGCCAGCAAGTCTCAGGAAATGGTGCATTTGGTGAACAAGGAACCATCAGAGACTCCAGACCAGTGTATGACCGCTGACGAGACCCGGAATCTGCAGAATGTGGACATGAAGATCGGGGTGTAGTGCTAACACCATTAACTTGGAAAGACACCAAAATTGAAGACATGTCATCACTGGGAGCTGGGACCCTTAACAGATGCAATGTGCTACTGATTATTTTTTATTGGGGATAGTTTTAGCTTAAATTTTCCTATTCCTTTTACTTTTTTAAAAGTCCGTTCCAATTTTTCAAAACAGCATTGCTTTCTGAAATGAGGGCCCAAAGAACACTCCATTAAGAATTTGACTTTTCCAGTTCCTTCCTAGAGGTCTTGCATCCCCAGGGTATGCTATGGATGGCTTCCAGCAAATGCATATTCTTGGTCCCTATTGAACTTTTTCCCTACCCTAAGTCCCAGGTAACAGCCACCAGCTAGGGACTTTCCCCAGGGCTTAGAGGAATTGATCTCTGGGAGGAAATTTGAATGGGTCCATATTTCCTCTCCAGCAGTCCAGTCCTTGGGCATTGCTTTCCAGTGGGGTGGGAGATCAGATGTACTGGTTACACACCCTTTTTATAGACTCCCCTCTACTGGAAAATTTTCAGATGCTTCTGAGAGATCCCCAAAGGGTGACGCTATTTATCTGTAGTAAGCTATTTATCTTTGTTTTTGAAATATCAAACCCTGGAGGTCCTTTGTTCAGTATGACTTTTTTTTTTTTTTTAGTTTACTTTGTCAGAAGCATAACAGGGTATAAGTTGATTCATAATAAACACCTGTCCATCTTCCATCTTGACCTATTGCGCTGTGGTCCTTCAGTTTCTGAACCACGAGTCTTGAGTCCTCGTGGCACAGGATGACCCTAGAATGGTCCTCCTAAACCTGGTTAGAGCACCTGTGCCAGACTCGGATTCACCCAGTGGAATCTCATAGAAGATCAAGGAAGGAAACACTGTTTTGTATCCAGGGCTATCAAAAGAGTTTCTCTCCTACTCTGGAATCAGAATTGTGAGTAGGAAAGATTCAGTCCCTTCTGTGCTTTGGTGGGCACCCTTTTCTCTTTCTTAAAGGGGACTTTAAGTTTCTATGTCCAACAGTTTTTAGGGTCCTATTTCAGAGAACCTGATCCTATAGTGATTTCACACAAGAGTATGGTGGGGACTTGTGGCACCTTATAATAAAAGGAGAAGCCAACAGAAACTCAAGTGAAGACAGTGAGCAGTAGACTGGCATAAGGAGAGTGTGGTATACAACCCATCCCACTATTTCCATGGATGTGTTTGTTGACATTTTCACAAACCAGTTGGCACTCAGAATGATTTGCTTGGGAATCCCCCAAAAAGCCACAGGGCTGCCCACTACTGGAATGTTAGCACCGGATAAGCAGCTTTATGACTTAGCAAAGGGAAAATGGCATTACCCTCCAGCCTCATATTTTTTTTTACATATTGGGTAAGTGTTTGGTGGTGTTTATTCATCTGCCAGAATGTCCCATTGCTCCTGGATCTTCCAAGGTTACTTGTAGAAGAAATTAAATCTATAAAGTAAGGCTTCCTGTAAAATGAGACTTCCTTCCTAAGGCTCCCATGGTGTTACTGTTGACTAAATTTATATGTTTAATATTTTTTTTCAAATAAAAAATAAACAAGAGAAAAATCTCCGCCTAACTCAGATTTGAGTTACTATCAAGAGTGGACTCAGGCTTTATTTAAAGGAGATGCACAGACTTTCCATACTCATGCCCAGCCTCAGCTCTTCCTATGCACAGACTTTTCAACACTTATTCCTAGCCTCAGTTCTTCCTACACACCTTTCAGCCTCCCTCCTTCCCTGCTCACCTCTCCCCCAATGCCATAGCTTCCACAAACTTCCTTTTTCTTCCTCTGTAAATGCTATTAGTCAGTTCTGTATTTAGATGCCTAGTTTTCATTTTCTTTTCCATAATGTCTATGTTGAAATAGACATTAGGTGATTCTTTGTTTTTCTCCACTGGTGTTAGAATGTCCCCTGTCCTTATAGCTGTCCTGGCCTACCACACCCACAACAGGCTCACTGGGGCTCTTTATCCTGTATGCAGCAAGCCACTCTAGGATTGGATATAAACGGGCTCTTCCAAGCTCTCCTTGATCCCTAGATCCCCTTTGGAGGCACAAGGAGATCATATAAGTCTCAGGGCCAGAGATGATTCTCTACCCATTCTAGACATGACCACCAGTTGGGTTAGGGTAGGGTATTGTTTACCAAGATGGTTATGGTTCTGGGAGCATAATTTGACTTTGTGTTATTCCTACCAATGACTTGCTAAGTGATACAGGCTAAGTCATTGAACTGGGAGCTTGTTACTACAAATAAGGGGCAGGCATTTAATGATTTTTATAAAGTAACATGAACACTTCAGATGCCATTTTTACCAGCGATTGTAAATCTCTCATGTATCCTGAAGGCTTTCTTTCAATTAGCCTTGGGTAAAAATCAAATGAGGCAAAAGATACCTTCACATCTGTATTTTGTAGGTTCTAGCCAGATAAGATAGATGTTTCCAGATCCTTAAAAAAAAAAAAAAAAAAAAAAAAAAGCTTTACATTGACATCCATAACACCAAGAACTGGCTTTAGAGCTAACATCCATTCAAGACTGTTGTAACAAAGTAGAAGAAAAAGCCACCTTCTTTGGAAAAGTAAAACGGTCAGAAGAACAGGAATCAACCACTCTTACATACTATGTCTTTGTGTGAATCTTCTGTAGTGACTTTTCAGTCATAGCCTTATGTATGTACGATGACTTTTGCTATTGTTCCTTTGATTTTTCAGAGACTACCCTTCCTTTCTCTGGTTTTTGTATATTTATTGACTGACCAATAATAATGAGAAAAGCATGATGTGTATATTACCCAATTGAAAATGTACTGGTAAACATTAAAAGGTCATAAGAAATGGAACCCATGGTCTCTGATGTGAGGGGCCTGGGAAGTGGAGAGGAGCAGATAGTGATTGTCCGGATGGCTGTCTGAGTAATATGGAAGAAGTCGGAGGTTTCTGAGGTGGCTGGAGTCATGTTCCTTTTTTTTTTTTTTTTTTTTGTTTTGTTTTGTTTTGTTTGCATGTGTATAGAAAAAACATGCAGGATATTTGGAAGCCTGAGGTTGATGTCAAGGTCATCCCTGATGGCTCTTCTACCTTATTCATTGAGGCAGGGTCTTTAAATCAAACCCAAAGTTCTCCAATATGGCTAGTCTTGCCAGCCAACTTGCTCTGGGGTTTCAGGTGAACCACTATGCCCACCAACATTTTATGTGGGTTCTGGGGATCTGATCTCAAGTCTTTATACATGTGGTGTAAGTATTTTAACCCCTGAGTCATTTCCCCAGCCTAGAACTCTTGATTGTCCTGCCTCTACCCCCCAAGTGCTGGGGTTGCAGTGGTGTACCACCACACCAGGTTTCCTCCTTTCTTTTTCTTAAAGAAAGAAACAACAACAATAAACAAGCATCTAGATGAGCTCCCATCACTTAAAATTAGTGTTGAGGAAAAGCTTGACCCCATAGGAGATCTGTTGTTCAGAATCATGTTAAGCAAGTCAGATGCTGTGAATTGTGACTTCCTAAAATACCCAGAGCTGCCTTTGGGCTCTCAGTTTAAGAGAGTAGTGGACATACCTCAATTCCATCCACCATGACAGCTTCTTGACCACAATGGCTGTAGGACTGTAGCTCAGTTGAGAGAATACTTGCTTGGCCCACACAAGGGCCTGGGTTCCATCCCTAGCACTACACATATTGGTATAGTGGGAAATATCTGTAATCCTGGCATTTGGAAGGTAGGGGAAGTGAGATCAGAAGTTCAAGGCCATTCTTGGACATATATTGAAAATGCTGGTCCAGCTAGGGAATAGGAGACCCTTTCTTAAACAAAAGGGCAGTATAGAAATGAAGAGCTATTCGCCAAAGGAGCTTGTAAGAGGAAATGGCAGCAACAATACTCTGAAGTTGGTGGTTAATTGGTGACTGGTTGAAAAATTTGGAAGTGTTCAACCCTAATCAGTTGTGGGGAAAGTTGAGAAATAATCGAACTTGTGGACTGAGTGTCGCAGAGACTCAGAAACTGGCTAGCTATCCTGCAAATGATGAGGAAGGTGGATGAGCTTAGAGTTCTTGTAAAAAGCAGGCAGGACCCCGCCCCCCTCTCCTTCCCTCCCCTCCTCCATGCAGTCTAGTGTATTGTCCTTTCACAGTCCCCACAGAGAAGCAGAATTCTAGTCTCTGGAGAGGGTAAAATAGTTAAGGGCAACAAGGGAGACACAGTTGGTAATATAAATCATACACACACACATACACACATACACACACACACACACACACACACACACACACACACACACTGAAGCTGTGCGTATGGAAATGGAAATGTTCAAATTCCCTGGTCTTCTCCCTCTCCTTGGTTCCCAGAACACTGGCAGAGAGTCCTGCTTCCTTCAAGAAGTTTCACCTTTCTAGGGAATTTTATAAGCCTGGAAAAAAGTCTGAAGATACTAATACGATAGTGCCCCAGAGAAACAGGTTGGGGCATTCAGTAAGGTTCAAGTCTCAGACCCCATCGGGCACTCAGCTTTCTATGCCTTACTCTGCACACTGAGAGATGGAGGTACTAAGCCCTTGCAGAGAGCACCTAGCACCGAACACAAAGACCAGAGCAAATAAGATAAAGAAAACCACTTGGAAGAGATAGAAACAGTTCACGGAGAAGAAATAAAACAAATAAACAGAACACATCATTGGTAGCCACAGTAAGAGAAGAGGCAAGGAAGGGAGGAGAGAACATTCGGGTAAGGAGGGACACTCACAGTGTATCTCAAGATGGAGCTTTCAAAGACTGCAATGTGGGGGTTGGGGAATTTAGGTCAGTGGTAGAGCACTTGCCTAGCAAGAGCAAGGCCCTAGGTTGGGTCCTCAGCTCCAGCGGGGGCAGGCAGGATGCCGGGTGACACCTTCAATGTGAAAGGACAGAGTTTTAAAATAAGCCCAAGAGAAGGTTTGTAAGATAAAGTTCCAGAAATATCATTGCAAGGACAATGACAAATAAATGGAGCAAAGAGATATACATCCCCAAGACTGAGCTCTGGCAGGGAATCTGACATGAAAATCACAAAAGACATAAAAAGAGAAAACCGAGGCAGTGGAGAGGAGAAAGAATGTGAAAAACAAAACAAGAAAATGTCCCAGAATTTATGGTTACAAAAATCTGATTAAGGACCAGATGAATGTTTCGTAAAATAGACAAAACCGAAACTATATCAAGTCATTGTCTTCGAAATTCTTAACATTTTGGGGGAAGAGATGATCTTGTATTTTCTAGGAAGAAAAAGTGGGCCTTACATAGAGAGCCAAGAGTCAAACTAGGGCATGGGCATGAACCCGGAGAGCTGGATAAGACAGTGTGCACCCAGAATCCCAGTTTTCAAGAGTCAAAGGTAGATGGGAAGATCTCACATGTGACAGGCCAGTCTGGGCTCCATGGAAAGGCCCTGTCTCAAAAATCAAATCAAACAAACAAACACAAAAGAATCACGATACAATCAGAGTTCTCACTCTTCGTTTTGGAAGAAAGCAGGCCAAGAGACATGGTGGAATAAAAGTTCCCTGCCCAAGGGAAGTTTCCCAGATGGATTGTGCCCCAAAAGACCTTCCTAGAGACTTGGATATTTCCACAATAGTCTGTGGTCCTCAGACCACACTGAGCCTGGCTGAGTAGCAAGTGTCTGTGTCCCTGTAGAACCCTCATCAAATCAAGGGCACCTAGTGTTGTAAAAAGTAACTGTAGGCCTTCAAGAATACAAAATTGGAATGTTTCACTTTAACTCAATGAACCTCGTGAAGGCGTTTTGTTTAGCATGAGCTAAATTAAACTCATTTAACTATACTTAAAGAAAAATTCGAGGGAATTGTTTCCAGGCTAGACTTGCAACTAAGCTGAGATACAAATTTAAGGGTAAAAAGAGAATGGAGACGTTTTAGATATGCACAACATCCAAGCCCATTCACTCACACTCAGACAACTCCCAGCGGGCACACTCTACCTAAAATAAGCGTTACCAAGAAAGGGAAAGATGTGAGGTTGAGGAAATAAAGAGAATTCTTAAAATGGTAGAGGGAGATCCCAGGGGAAGATGGTCCATCCAATCTAGGGGTAAATCAGTCCAAATTGGAGAATGGACTAAAAATGGAAAGAATACATGTTTTGCCTCTGTTGACTCATAATTAAAAAGGAATTCACGTTTTGGTTGTATCAGCTAGCTGTTAATGCAGTAAAGATGAGCTCCAAAATTAGATGCTTAAAATAAATGTTTGCTTATTCCTCCCAAGTCTATGGGTTGATTCAGTGCATCTGTCGATCAGGGCTGGCTCGGTTGACTCATTCATGTTTATGTTGTTGATAAACTGCTCAGAGAGAAGCTGCCTGATCTAGGATCACTTCATCTTGGATGCCAAGAGTTTATTTCCATATGCCTCTTGCATGCTACCAGCTGGCTTGTGTAGACCTGGCAGAGACCTAAGAAGAAAACGGATGCTTACATAGATAGCTCCTGGTGGCCAAAGCCCAGAACTAGCTTTCTATGATTCCACCATATTGTATTGGCCAAAGCCAAACCCAAGAGTAGCTCAGATTTAAAGAAAAAAAAAAAGGTTCTATCTCCCAGTTGGGAAAAGAAACAAAGACACCTTCCAAAGGAAGCTAGGAAGAGACAAATTACAAGAGCTTTTAGTGTCATCAGTTTACAGTAGGTGTGTTGAAAGATTTTCATGGCTCAAGGGTAACTCTCATGTTTATGTTTATGTTTATGTTTAAGAAACTTTGGGCCATGATGGCAATAGCATTAGCATGGAAAACCATGAACAACTTCATAAATGCAATGCTATTGGAAAAGGAAGGAGCAGGCATGTGAAAGTATGTGTGTTTGGGAGGGTGCCCAGAGCATCAAAAAGAGCATGAGCTTTGGAGTCAAGATTAAATGTTGGGTTTTAATATTGATTCTCTCACCTACTTAGTACAATCCTGCTCACATGTTTTAAATAACTGGAGTCTTAGTTTATTATCTGCGATAAAGGGGTAGACAGGGTTACTCTTGTTAGTCAAGGTACTTTGTGTTGCCTGGTGTGATATAGGCTCTCAAAAGTGTTAATTCCAGGGCTGGGAAGATGGCTCAGTCAATGAAACACTTGTTGTACAGGCACAAGGACTTGACTCCTCTTCTCCAGTATCCACGCAAATAGACAAGTATGGTGGTGGCACTAGGTCTATGACCCCAGGACTGGCAGATCTCTGGAGCTCATTGGCCAGCCAGCCTAGCTTAATACACCAGTTCCAGATTCTGTGAAAGAACCCGTCTCAGAATGAAGGTAGAGAACAAGTAGGGATGTCCAGAACATTTGATATCCACCTCTGGTCTCCTCCACACACAGGGACACATATCCATAGAAATACATTCATACAGTACAAACACACATGCACACACACACACACACACACACACACACACACACACACACAAATTCCTACCTACCATGTCCACATATACATGTATACATAGGTATTTGGTCTTTCCTTTCTCCATCCCTTCCAATTTCCTGACCTCTGATCCTAATTGTGTGGTTATTAATTTAGGGTGACTATATCCAGATTATTTCAGAATCCGAGGCACCTTGTGAGGGAAGCTCATTGATTTTTCACAGACGAGCTTTTGTTTTCAAAGCAAGACCTAAGCTCAAAGAGTCACCAAAGCAAACAGCTGGCATCCTTGATGTAATATTGGCTACCCAAGATGTGGCTACACATTAACCAAAATTTGGCACCCACCCATGGCTTTGATGTCATCCTCAGGAAGTTGTCTCACCCCACCTTTACTCAGATTGAGCACACACACCCCTCCCTAGCAGCACCTTGACCTTGTCCACATGTTGCTGATATAGTTCAATTCCATCCATTTCCCCATTGCTCTATCTCTTCTACTATGGCAGACCTCTTGAGAACAGGTTCTGTGTTTTGTCCCTCCAAGTGGTGACAAAAGTCCCAACTCAATTATGGCCTAAAAAGTTACTATTTACTACTGATCACTTATGGATGTCTGTGTTTATGCTTTCAACTAGCGAGGAAGGAATTCTTATCCCATTTTTAATGGATGAATCAGCTAGGAACACGGAGAAATACACTGTAGTCTGCAAACCACCCAAGTAGAAAGTGGTAGAGTTACGATGGGGCTCTGATTTCCCATGTCTTATTGCTTCTTGTCATAAGTGTGCTAAGTTGAATTTGTTTACATTAAGAGATCATCTCCAAACCCTGGGAGCCAGGCCAGCACTCTTGAGCTCTCTGTGCTTAATGGGGTCAAAAGAGTCTTCCAAAAGCTGCTAGGAAGGGATGGGAGTAAGCGAAGAGATGCGCCGTGTAGGGTATATTGACAAAGGAGTTTATTTACAAACCCATAAAGGACCTCACAGACGCTGCATTTATTGGAAGGAGAAGGATCAGGTCATGTGGAAGTGTAGGGAGTTGTGCCATGATGGCCCACGCAAAAGGTCATGGAAGAAGGAAGTCTGATCCAGTGCCCTGGCCTCAGGCTCCATTCCTTGCCTGTGCTGACATCTGGTCTTCAACACCAGTAGTTTGTTTGCTTGTTAGGGCTCCCCACCTCCCGCCCCCTCCATACCACCCCCCTAGGCTTACAGACTGCTGACTTCATCATGTGGTGACTACTGTTTTCCAGCACTCACATCCAAACCACTTCCTCCGTCCTCACCCCCTGAGGAGAAATGGCAAAGACTCCAGGAAAGGCAGCTAACATTTGGTTCAAACACAATAGTCTTTAAAATTAGACTCTCAGTTCAAACCCAACTTCGGCATTCTTTTGTTTACTTGTGTGTACCTTAATTCATTTAGCAACCCTGTGCCTTGGTTTTTCTTATCTATAAGACGAGGATAATCACTTCTATCAGAAAGACATCCGGGAAATTAAATGAAATAAGATAATGGAATTTGGTAAATCACAAGGCTTTTCTGCTCCTCCTCATTCCTGACAGTTTCAACACCATTTTTGTGTGATACATAGTAGGGAGCTAGATAGAACATGAATCATCGTTGGAAGGGAAGTCAAAGACGTTCCCAGAGTCTCCTGCACTTCTCTTAAGGCCTTCTAAGAACGGAACTGCTGAAACCCTAGTTCTCTCACTGAGATTCAAATAGCCATCAGAGAGGAAAGGGGGACCCACCCTCCTGTTTTGAAGTGTTGAGTTCGGCAGATTTGCTACTGTCGGAAGAGAGAATGAGTACCCCTTTCCAGGGTCCTGCCTCAGCAGCGCCTAGGCAGACAACTTGAAACTCATCTGCCCAGAAGTGGAGAGACAGGTTTGGGGCAGTGGAAGGCAAATCAGAATTCTCCTGAAGTCAGTGGGGTTCTGTCAGAGCTTTGCTTTCTACTTTCTCCTCTGTCACTTGAAGTCTACCCAAGAACCGAAGAGAGAATTGCCAGGAAAAGCTGTCAGAAAGATAAAAAGGAAAGCTCGAAAAGAAGAGCGAGTGGGACTTTACCAGTTATTCAGGAGCAATTGGCTAACAGCTGTTTGTTATCGCATCTGAGAACACAGTAGCTACATAAATAATAATAGCTCTAAAGCAATCCCATGAGTCAGGTTGACAATATGAATTTCCAGGGCAGGGTGGATTAGCCACTCTTGGCTTCTCTTCTAAACCTTTGAAGCCTGTGTTTGGGGACCACCAAAACTCAGAAATACAAAGTCTAGCCTGAGCTGCAAAGCCTTTGGCAATGCTGGGTTCTCTCTTTGTGTAACATCAAGCTGGAATCTCACTGAATGAGCAAAGAATCCCTGACACCTGCAGTCATGAACTTTCTAAAAACTTGTCCTTTTCTTTTCGGCCATCTTGTTGCCTATCTCTGGCCTGTTGATAATGTGCCCCCTAGTGGATTTCTCAGAAACCTCTTTTTTATCTATTTGGAAGTTGAATTGTGCTACATGACTTTAATCCTTGAATCCTCAAGGCAAATCCACAAAGACAAAAGAGGGTAGTGGGGCAGTGGGGGTCTTTTCACTAAAGGCTTGTGTGGAGGAGCAGTGTTGCTGGATAGTCTGGGTGGGAAAAAGTCAGAGTACAAATAATGATCCATGTTCTGACTTAATCAGCATCTTGTGCTTTGAAAAAGTTTCACAGATCATGGGGGAAACAGTAAGTTGCAATGTGACTATCATTTTCTAATATCCACTAAATTCTGAGCAGTGTGATGCTATTTGGATACATCCTTATCTGAGGGATACAAATAATTGTAATCAACACTTTTCTGAGGAGAATATACAGAAGGATTTTTACCTATGACTAATGACCCTGAGTAACAGCTGTCTTTCAGGAACTGTCTTAGACATGGTGTATACTAACCTGAGATATTCAGCTTCTCTGTAGACTGATAGATACAGAGAATAGAATGTGGCTTACTGAGTGATCAAAACTAAACACATTGCTATCTTAAAGCACAGAGCACTCCCTAAGTGCATGCTAAAATAAGAAAAATGAAGTGAGACGCAGAGCACCTCTGTGAGGTAAAGCTCCATTTATCCCCATTCTACAGAGAGGAAAACCATGACACGTGAAGCGTGGTTACCCCACTAGTAAGGGGCAGAGCTGAGCTCTGCGTGAATAGTCTGGGCCTGAATACGTTAGCTGAACTCCTACATCAGTCTGTTTTTACTTGAACACATCAAATCCTTTTTGTGGGGTGGGGTGGGGTGGGGGCGCAGGTGTGTGTGGGGGATGAGGGGTGCCTGTGGCATGCAGAAGTTAACCTTGGTTGTTGTTCCTCTGGACACCATCTGCTTTGGGGTTTTGTTATTGTTGTTTGTTTATTTCATTTTGTTTTGACACAAGGTATCTCACCGGTTTGAAGCTCAATGACTGATCTAGGCTAGCTAGCTAACACACTCCAGTGATCCACCAGGCTCTGCTTTTCAGAATTTCTAATGTGGACTCTGGGGAGCAAACTCAGGTCCTCATGTTTGTGTGGCAGCAAGCATTTTTAACCAGTTGAAACTTCTCCCCAGCCCTTTCAACAGAAATATTTCCATTGCAGTTCCTAAAAAGCCTGGTGTCAACTATGATAAGTAACCAAATGAAAACAGAATGAAATTACTCTAAAGCAAGGTTTGCCTGCTGACAAACAGGTTAATTATAATAGGTGTCCTGGGTTCATTCCCGTCGTTGTGATAAAACACCCAAGCAAAACACAGCCTAAGGGAGAAGGGGTGTAGTTTGACTTACAGGTCCAGGTTACAGTCTATCATTGTAGGAAAAGTCAAGGAAGGAACTTCAAACATCTAGAAATAGCACATCTACAGTCAAGATAGAGATAAATGATAAATAAATGTGTATGTGCTCGCTTGCTTGATTTCTCTACTCTCATACAGTTTAGAATCCTCTGCCTATGGAATGGTGCCACCCACAGTGGGCTGGGTCTTCCCACATCACCTGACTTAATTAAGACAATCCTTCACACATATTCTCATAGGCCCACCCAATGTGGACCATCCTTCATTGAGACTCTCTTCCCAGTGTTTCTAGGTTGTGTCAAGCTGACAGTTAAAACTAGCATTCACAGCCGGGAGGTGGTGGCGCACTCCTTTAATCCCAGCACTCGGGAGGCCGAGGCAGGTGGATTTCTGTGAGTTTGAGGCCAGCCTGGGCTACAGAGTGAGTTCCAGGAAAGGCACAAAGCTACACAGAGAAACCCTGTCTCAAAAAACCAAACCAAAACAAAACAAAACAAAAAAACTAGCATTCACAATATAGTACAAATTACATGTTGGTTTGTATTTGAGGATCTGATCAACACTATGCTGGTCTTAGCTCTATGTTTTCATTTAGAATTATTCTTTTGGTAAGACAGCTTTGCTAGAACAAAACCTAGAATTAGAAAATAAAGATATAAGATATAATTTATTATTTTGATTTTTATTAGGCTTTTAAAAAGTTAACATTAAAAATGCAAAAAGCATTGGTTGACTTCATTTCCAGAGAAAAATAGTCAACATCTATCTCCTGGAAAATTCTTTATGTCCAGTTATGCACAAATGAGCAATGACAAGAGACAACAGGTAGCAGAAGAGAAATCAATCTCACCAGTTACTTCAGGTCGTCCCAGTGATTTGAACAGTAATGCAATATCTGGTTACCTCTGGTGTACATCATAACCAAGATTTAAGCTGGGGATAGATTCCTCAGACCAGCTGCCCAGAAGCTTGCAGATTGTCACCAGATCATTGAGGATCTAGCTCAAAACATGCTCAAAGTGTTTTCTGAGCCACAAATATATTTTAAATGTGTTAGCAAGTCTAATAGTGGATTGTCGTTTAAATGATGTCAGTGTGGCTGGATGGGCTGAGATATCTCCTCTATCTACAGAGTCTAAAGACATGTGTCTTAGATGCGATATTTCTTATTGTCTTGTAACAATAAGGTGTCTGATAAATTACCACAGAGACAAGGTAGGGATAGATATTTTTCTTTTGCATGGTAAGTCTGGGTATTAATTCTGCTAAGAAGAGTGTCACAATGAGATGGAGCAATTTTACTTGTTGTCTTGGTCAGAACAGGGGCTTTCTGAGAGAAATTAATGCTAGAGGTGATAAGACTGGTTGGGTTTTCAGTGACCCAGGGAAAATCCACCACAAGCCAGAGTGGAAGGTCTTTCCCACCAGTGCCCAGGGACAAGCTTCAACCTGGAAAGCCCAGAGGATGCAAAGGCGGATCCTACCCTTCTCCATGAGGAGTGACCACCACCCAAGGAGAAGAAAAGCAATTGGCCCTCAAGGATGGAGAATGGGGAAGCTGACAAACTGAAATGGGTAGATGTTTCACTATCTCCACGGGAAAGGGTTTGGGGACTAAGACACGGGAAGCTGTGGGGATGGTCATTGAAATTAAAGGAAAAGAGATAAGGGAAGGAGTTAAGGAGAGATGAGGAACATCTCTTGGGAAGGTGTTCTTCACACTACCCACTCCAGAAGAAGCACACTCAGCATTAGTATTCAGACACACACACACCAAGACACATGACATGACATAGACATGTGTGAGTGCATGGATACACACACATAAGCTTCTGTGACTTTGGGGGTAAGGAACTTATTCCCCTTCCTATATCCCACCTTTACTAGCAATACACAAAGCTTTCAATCAACTAAAAGCTGAGTATTTCATTGTTACAGTCAGCTTCACATTCTCTGTAATGCTCCCATACCTGGAAATGCCTGGCGCATTAATGCTTATTCATATAGGTTGAATAAATGCACAAATGAATGATAGCCAGAGACACCCTAGATAGCAGGAAAAGAGATGCCAATTCACTGGTTGGGCTTTAGAGCTCTTCCAGGCTACCCAATTGCAGTGTCTGGTTGCTTCCAATCTAAGTCATAACCTAGAACTAAACTGGTATATATTCTGCAGGTTGGCTAGTACAGTGTCACCAGGATGTCAAAGTAGAACTAGCTAGTGGAGCAATGACATGCTTCTAGGGAAGGGGTAGCTCACCCCTGGTCTAGTACTGTTAGTTAAGGAGAATGTGCTGTTAATCCCATTTGAAAGTAAGTGGGGCCGGGCGGTGGTGGCGCACGCCTTTAATCCCAGCACTCGGGAGGCAGAGGCAGGCGGATCTCTGTGAGTTCGAGGCCAGCCTGGTCTCCCAAGCGAGTTCCAGGAAAGGCGCAAAGCTACACAGAGAAACCCTGTCTCGAAAAACCAAAAAAAAAAAAAAAAAAGAAAGTAAGTGGGTGATTCAGCTTGATGATTTTTTTTTAAATTTTCCTTCCCTCTTCCTCCCCTTCACTTCTTTCCTTTCTTTCTTCCCCCTCCTCTTTTTCCCTTCTTTTTATTTTACTTTATTGAGCCTAGGGGTCATGTAGCCTAGGCTGTCTATGTAACCAAAGATAAGCTTGAACCTCTGATCCTCTTGCCTCTTCCTCCGAAATGCCGGGATTACACTATGTGCCACAAGGCCCAGTTTCAGAGGTGCTGAGGATCTACTGAACCCAGGCTTTATACATGCTAGACAAGTACTCTACCAACTCAAATGCCTTCCTGGTCCCCTATCTTAGACTTGCAGTTCAACCACACTAATTGAATATACACGCATTTATGTATTTTCCCAAAGGAAACTCCAATCATGGCAATGTGTCAAAAGAGCATAATCACACAAATACAAAGAAGGGACACAAGGGAGGAAGATGTGAGCAGAACTTGGAAGGCAAGAAGCACACAGCAGAGAAGCTTTCTGGAGTCAGTGTAGGAAGCTACAACCTAAGGTGTGGGCTAAGTGGAGGCCTCTATGACAGCCTTGGGGCTGAAGATATGGCTCAGCAGTTGGAGCCCTTACTGCTCTTCCAGAGGACCTGGGTTCAGTTCCCAGTACCCACTTCAGACAGCTCACGACCATCTGTAACTCCAGTTCCAGAGTATCCAACACCTCCTTCTCACCCCTGTGGGCACTGCATGTATGGGGTGTACACAGACTCAGGCAGGCACATGCATGTATACATGACATAGAAGATAAACAAATCATTGTTTTGGGCTTATGTTTGTTTGTTTTTTGCTTTTGCTTTTAAAGGTCTGTCTTATGTCCCAGTGCAACCTCCTGGTCCTTCTGTTTCAGAGACACCAAGGGGGCAGAGATGATGGAGTGTGGAGTACATGAGGAACATAATGCCTCTTCTAGGGCCTTAGACTCTTGAACAAAAGGCAAAGGATAAGTAGGAAAGTCATCAGGGTAGCGATGTTGAGGCTGGGTCCAGTAGCAGAGCTGGTGTATGGAATCTGTGGTGGCTGCATCCTGCACAGTTAATCTGCTTCCCAGATTCCAGGTTTCTGAGGTAAAAGACGCTGGTCATCACCTTACTTAGCAGACATTGTGCCTGAGAATATCTTACTTAATGGTTTCTGCCTGAGTTTCTTGTCAAATGGAGCTAGGAAGGTTCCTAGGCATTAAGTGTTTAAAAATTAAATGAATGGACATCTATCTGCCTATCTGTCTATCTGTCTATCTATCTATCTATCTATCTATCTATCTATCTATCTATCTATCTATTTATCTATATTTATTTATCTATCTCTATCATCTATATCTATTTCTAGCATATCTGTTATCCATTTCTAGCTATCATTACTTTTTCTATCATCTATTTCTATCATTTATTTGTATTTATCATCTATTTCTATCTATCCTATCATGTATTTCTATCACCTACCTACATATATATATATATATATATATATATATATATACATTTATCCTCCATGAATCTATATATCTACCTACCTACCACCAATCATTCATGTATCTCTGTATTTATGTTTATACATAGTGGTCTATGTGTAAACATGATCAATAAATGTTGAACAAGAGCATTCTCTGTCAGCTCCACTTGACATTTTCCCAAAGCAAGATACTAACTAGAAAAATAAAATTTATCTCTTCAGAGAATGGCCATCCTGAGGAGCAAGAAACAAAAATTTATTATCAGTTTATGCAATTACAGAAATCAATCAATCTGTGATTGCTTTTCATAACATGGCTGATTTTTAATTGTTTGATTGTTTTGTTTTGTTGCTTTTTGGAAGGAGTTGTTTTTGTTTGTGGATTGTGTTTGTTTATTTGTTCTTGCTTTGAGACATGGTCTTGCTAGGCATCACTGCCTGGCTTTGGAACTGGTTGTGTCAATCAGGCTAGCTTCGAACTGGCAGAGATCCACCTGTTTCTGCCTCCTGAGTGCTGGGATTTAAGGTGTGTACCACCACCATGCCCAGCCTCACATGGATGTTTTTAAAAAATAAACTTACTTTTAGTTTGAAACTGAGCCAGAAAAAAACATTTTGTTTGTTTGATTCTGAAGCTTTTGTCAACTTTGGTAAAGACCTGCAGATCTAATTATCTTAGGAGGGGCTTTCCCTGGTTCTATCATGCAAGGGAGTCTTCATTACTATCAAACACATCACTTTCTTAGACATCATTTGTTACTGATGCTTAAGAAGTCTCTTATTTTGATTTCTAAGGAGCTGATGGAAGAGAGGAAATATCTAAACTGAAACACAAAATGCTTTTCATACAATAAATTTTGATCATGTTGTTTGCCCTCTCCCGACTCCTCCCATCCTCCTTACCCACCCAATTTCATGTTCTCCCCCTTGCCTATGTGCTCTCTACCTCCCTACCCCCAACTTCATGTTCTCCCCCCCACCTATGTGCTCTCTACCTCCCTACCCCCAACTTCATGTTCTCCCCCTTGCCTATGTGCTCTCTCTTTCTCTTACTCTCAAAATAAAACCAAAATCAAAACAAAAGTACCAATATGACACAAAATTCCCCAACAAAATCCCACAGAAAAACACATGGGAGTCACTTCGTGTTGGCCAGCTCCTCCTGGGCAGGAGCATTGCCATGCAGAATGTTTGATATACCCAAGGACAACAACAACAGAAACAACAAACAAACAAAAAACCTAACTTTCCATTTGCCAGCAGGCATCATTTGCAAATGTCTCTTGGTTAGGAGTAGACCCCCATTTTCTCTTCTCCCTCTACGTGCTGGGACTCCATCTGACTTAAACCCATGCAGGTCTTAGGAGTTGCTACAGTGCCTGTGTCCTGTTGTGTCTGGAAGACAGTTTCCCTGGAGTCCACCTCCCCTGGCCCATGTAATCTTTCTGCTTCCTCTTCTGGCTTGATCCCTGATCCTTGAGGGGAAAGATTTGATGAAGACATCTAATTTTGGACTGATGCAAAGTCTCTTACTCTCTGCACTTTGTCCAGTTGTGGGAAGAGACGTGTTTTTAAGGGCCTGTGACTGTAGCTGTTAGCATATGAGGGCATTTCATCCAAATACATTAATAGGGACTGGGGGAAAATGGCACTTTGGTTAAGGATATTTGTTGCTTTTCCAGAGGACCAAGGTTCAGTCCTCAGTACCCACATGGTGGCTCACAACTGTTTGTAACTTCAGTTCCAGCAGGTCCCATGCCCTCTCTGGCCTCCATAGACATTTCACATTTAGGCAAAGCACTCATATACATAAAATAAAATCTTTAATACCAGAGAACATGTTAAGATATGTAATTCTGGGATCAAGAGATGACTCAGTCAACATAATGTTTGCTCTGCAAGCAGGAGGGCCTAAGTGTGATCCCCAACACTACATAAAAAGCTAGATATTGTGGTGTACACTTGTAATTCAAGCACTGGAGAAACGGAGACAGTTGGATCTCTGAGGCTCATGGCCAGCCAGCGTAGGTGAACTAGAGAGCCCCAGGTCCCAGTGAGAAAGCCTGTCTCAAAAAATAAGGTGGACAATATCTGCCCACATATACATTCAGTTATACATTCAGACCTGCGCATATACACGTGTATATCTGCATACACACACACGCATTTATACACAGCTGTGTGCATACACACACACACACACACACACACACACACACTCACACATCCTTCCTCCTCACTCCAAAAGAAGAAATGCAATGCCAAAGAAACCACGGACCTCAACTAGAGAACTCTCCCATGCTCTGGGGACATGTCACACACACTACACATTAACACAGACTCACATATATACATGAATAAAAAATACTAAAAACCTTTGAAAATAATATATTCATTAATACTTTACAATTCATAAATAGTAGACTAAGATGAGATGGGGTTTAGATATTGCTGAGAACAAGAGACAGGCATAGGCAGCCAACAAACTCCACAACCAAGATGCTCCCAGGAATTTCTTACAAGTTCTGCTTTTTAGAGCTATTAGCGGAGAAGTGTGAACATCATTTTTCATGAACATGGTGTGGAGGAGAAAAGAATGAAAGGAAAGAAAGCTACTGGGAAAAGACCCAACCAAAGGAGCTCTGAATGGCTCTGCTGGGTGGGGCACATTCCACAGAAATGGTTTTTCTCATGACATTTGTCTCTGTGAGGACGTGAACACTATGAGCTGGGGACTCCCCAAGGGACTCTCCAGGAAAGAAAAGAATTGCTTCATCTCAGAATCCATTTGGAGGGTGAGAAGTTCAAGATCCCATCCCAGTGAGCAGCATCTTTGGCCAGGCTGAGCTTGTTGCTGTTCCCTGAAGAAACCCTGTGCCTTCCTTGCTACACAATGGAGAGCATCTGGAAGATCAAATAACGTGAGCTAAGGACAGCCATGAAATTTCTCTAGAGTAAAGATGCCTTATCCCTGACTAGTTCAGGGAGGCTAAAGTCTATCAGCAAAACTCAGGTTTGGGGAAAGGCAGCTGAGCTGTGGACCCCACAGTCTGTGTGATATGGACAGGGAAAGGCTAACATGGGGGAAAGGAGGTGGGATTTCTTTCAGCTTAGCCACTAAGAAGTTGGGATTGATAGCACAAAGTGGTGGTGATGATGGTGCTGATGCTGTTGCTAAAGATGATGGTGATGATGAAGATGATGATAACAGCTATCTTTAATTGAACGCTTGCTATGCTCCAAGTACTGTGCTAATACTTTAAGGATATTCTCCTAACTATTCCTCTACAGGGCTAGGGAAATAGCTGAGTTGGTAGAGTGCTTGCCATATAAACATGAAGACCTGAGTTCAATCTCACCAGCTACATAAGAAGCTAGACATGGTGTTGTGTGTTTATAATCCCAGAATTGGGAAGGCAGAAGCGGGAGGAGAGGCTCACTGGCCGACCACCTAAGCCTGACTGCAAACTCTAAATTCCAGCGAGAGAAATTCCAGTGAGAGACTACCTCATCGCCTCAAGAAACAAGAGAGATGACTCCTGAGCATAGACACCTAAAGCTGATCTCTGGCTTCCACATGCTTTATGCACACATGTGAATGCACACTCATGTACCCTGCTCCCTCCTCCCCACACCGCCACCATTAAGGTCATACACATGTATCCACTCCATCCTATAGAGAAACAAAGCAAAGTTAAGTGAGCGATCAATGGTCCCACAGCAGTAACAGGATGTATGTAACCTTGACTAGTCTCCCCATTACCGCTAGCTCACTTAAATAGGTGTTGGTATCCTCATTTGCAAAAAGACGCAGGCTAATCTGGAAGTAGTCCATCTCCTTTAAGGTCCTTTATCATCTCACAGTGGGGTATGATCTCTGTCTTCCTCTCTGAGATGAGAAGTTAATCTCAGATCATGTGGGGAAGGAAGCCTATGTTACAAAAAAAAAAAAAAGAAAAAAAGAAAAGAAAAACAAAACAAAAAAACCAAAAACTTTCTGCTCAGCTGGAGGCCAATTGGAAACTCCATGGCTGCTCCCTCCGTGAGCATAACGCCACCAGTGCCCAGAAGACATCTGAGGACTGCCAGGAGCCAGGGAGAGGCTGGACAGAGGCAGGTTTTGCAACCAGTGAGGGCAATCATTCTATATTTGCATTTCCCCTTAACTGGAAGCTGCTAGATTGTTTCCAGACAATATTTGGAAAACTCAAGTCGTATTACCCTAAACAACAGAGGAAGTTTTTGAGGTTTTGCATATTCCTTCTGACTCAGGGAAGCAGGAGGGAGGAGCAGTGGAAACCTTTTTTTTTTTGGTCTGCTTTGTGGAACACATCATTCTGCTTTTAAATGTGCATGCCTGGGAGCATGGTTGACTCTGTCATTTCCTATCACTTGGACAAGCTTCACGGACCAGGATCCTGACTTTAGCTCTGTTTTTCTTACAAGGACAGGGAATCTATGGCCCCTTACTGCCTCAGCGAGGGGGTGAATTAAGTCAACTTTCAAAACTACCAGGAAGACACTAAAGCTAGATGCATTTTCCTTTTTGCCAGGGACTCCCCAGTCTTCACTCTTGTATGGCACATGCCATCTGCATAGGCAGCACAATCTCCTGGCCTTCTTGCCTGGGCTGAGACTTCTGACGAGACCTGAGCTAGCTGGACCCTGTCTTGTGTGATTCTGCTCTTCAGTGTGCGGAGCCGCACTTCCTCTTTACATCACTGTGCTTGGAAGGAGAGACCTACAGGTTCCTGCTTCAGGAGCAGCCACACCACAGTGCATCTACTTCAAGGTCGCTGTCTTTTAGGGCTTACCATCCCCCACCCTGGGGCAGGAAGGTTGCAATAAACCTAGTGTTGTGTTTTCCCCAGATCCTAAAGGCCACACTGATGGCATTAACAGGTGGAGCCTTCAGAAAGTGATTAGGTCTTGAGGCTGGAACCCTCACCAATGAGATTAGTAGCCTTGCTAAAGGGACGCCATAGATCTCTCTTGTCCTCTGTCTTCCATACAGAGACACAAAAGAAGGTAACAGCATTCCAGCCTCATGGGGATCTGCCCCCAGAATCCATCATGTCCCCTGGACTCAGAGGTCCGACCTCGAGAAGGATAAATAATTTTCTGTGGTTTCTAAAACACATAGTTTATAGTACTTTGCTGGAGGGTAGTGAAGGAGCTATTGGTGGCTCTTGGGTAGGTAGAAGGGGTTTTTTGTGACTCCTCTGTCGAATGGCAGTCTCTGTCGAATGGCAGTTCACATCACAGTGAACAGCCTGCTGCTAATGGGAGGAGCCCATGAGGCCTCACACATTATTGCTCAGCGAAGATGTCAAGAACCAAGAAGGGCCTGCCTGGCTCCTACATTCTCCTTTAGCACATCTCAAGTGCGCTGCCATGCAGTCTGAGGAAAGGGGACCTCATCTTTTAAACTTAGCTGCCCTCCTGTTAATGTCTTTGCATGATTCAGTGTCCCTGCTGGAGAATCGGACTCCCTAAAACGGGCAGCAGTATTTTGATTCCAAGGTGCAGTGAAGGTGGCCTACAGTGGGCCCAGTGAGGAGGCCCTGGAGAGTCTGAATAAGAGCTCTTCAGCTGCACATACACATGCTTCAGCAGCAGCAGCAGCAGCAGCAGCAGCAGCAGCATCAATATTATTATTATATCTCAAGAGTGCACACACCAAAGCCTCCTGGGCACAAACACAGGCAATACAGATGGATGTTCACATCAGCTCCACTTGACACAAAGAATGACATAGAAATGAGGCAAATATCCATTGGCAGGAAGTCAAGTAGCAAGACTCGGCATACTTCATGTGGTATCATATTACTAGTGAAAATACACAAGTGCCAGGTGTCTGAAACAACATGGATGGACTGAGAAAGACTGTGCTAAGCAGAGTGAAAAAGCATGCTAAGAAAATTACATGTGACCTGGATTCCTTTCATAAGGACCCAAAGCTAGTTTAGGTGTTTAGTTTGGTCACAAGGGTGTGCTTTTAAAAGAGATTGTGGGGCTGGAGGGATAGCTCAACCGTTAAAGGCTAGGCTCACAACCAAAAATAAAAGAGATTGTGGGTGAGCTTGGCTCTTCCTCTTCTCACCTCAATCAGGAAACTCTAGTCATATTTCCCCCCCCCCCCCTCTCTCTCTCTCATGTGTACATGGCCAGAGGTCAATATCAAGTATGATTGGTATTTTTTTTTTATGGTTCTCTGCCTTATTTTTTGAGGCAGAGTCTTTCCCTGGAGTTCACTAATTCAATTAGACTGCCTTGCACATGAACTCCAGGCATCTTCCTCTCTCAATTTCCGCCATACTGGCATTCCAGGTGTATACCATGATACCTGGCTCTTTATGTAGGTGCTGGGGATCCAAGCTCAGGTCCTCACGCTTGTAACTAAGTATTTTACCTGCTGAGCCATCTCCCTGGCCCCAAACTATTTTTGAAGAAGCCAAAGAATAATCAACATGATAGTAAGCAGCTGAACGGGCCAGTGAGGACATGGGGTAAACGAGGGTCATGTGGGCTTGCATTCTAAGTGGCATTATGGCTCAGATTTAGGTGACATTTATCCTGTAATAATAAGTTATACATATATATGTATAGTATATATGTGCACACAATATATACATATATGATGTATATGCATAAACATTATACACATATATATGTATATATATACATATATGTATGTAGTTAGCTTACCTAGATGAAAGCATTAAACTTCATTGTTAAAAGCTTAGAGGTTTTCTAAACTAAGACCATTAGTTCAAATGTCCTAAAGACTTGACTACTGCTGAAATTTGGATTTGGAATGTCCTCCTAAAGGTCTGTGTATTCAAGGCTTGGGACAATAGGGACCCGTGGAAACTCTGAAGTGTGCATCTGCCAAGAGCCTTTCACCCTCTAGGGTATGCCCTTGAAGGTGAGTGTGGGTGGGAGCCTGCCTCTTCTTTCTCACTCTCAATCTGGTCATAAGGTGTGAAGCTTCTGGCCTCATCCAGTGCTTCCTACCATCTTGTGCTACAATGCCTCAGGCCCCAAAGCAACAACATCGACCGACCTTGGCCTCTAAAACTGAGCCAAAGAAGTCTTTTCTCTTTGTCGGTGGATTTATCTCAGGCATTTCCTCCAGGAACAGCACCTAACAGCCATGCTTGCAGAAGTCTTCGGTGTCCTAACTCCCAGTCTACCACTGCTCCTCTTATACTCACCCCAAATGAGTTGCTCTTCTTTCCTTGCATCTTCCTTGGTGACAAAGCAACCCTGGGCCCACACAAATGGATGGATTCCCACCTATGACCCAAAAGGGATGGGATCTTGGTCCCACGCAAGTTTTTCCCACTCTGTGTCATCCTTGGAAGGACTGGCTGACCTTGGCTGATTTGTATCTACTCTAAATGTTGAAATATTCCCTTTGACTCTGGTTTTGGCTGTTTGCCATCCTAAAGAAAAATGACAGCCCAGGAATGTACTGTTCGCCTTGTTTTCTGTAACTGAGTTTTTTGGGTTTTTTTTGTTTGTTTGTTTTTTTGTGACATGATGCATGTGGATGAGAAACAGACTTAGCACCAAGGGAAGTAAACATCACATGAAGTGTTCATTCTCACCAACAATTTAAGCAAATTGTTGTCATTAGTGACAAGAACTATGCTGTGTCACATCTGTGAATTTTGATTCTTCAGTATCAGATATGAGCCTCTTCCCTCTCCCAAGAATGGAGGAGAACGAATCCATCCCATCTATCAGCGGGTGTCCTGCGGTGTGAAACGTGAGTCTGTCACTATCCAGGTGGACTTCCACTGCATAAGCACCTCAACATGTCTTTAGCAATCCTTCCATTGAAGACCTTGGATTTATTTCTCTAACATGACCTTATAATGTTCACCATGTAATTCCTTGGGGATAACTGTTCTTACAAGACTAAAAAAGATTGCTATGTTGGAATACTAAGAAACTGTTTGACTATGTCTTTTATGGACTGTTTAGGGAATTCAAGGAAAAATTTCGCTTCTATTTTCTTGCCATGCACTTGATGAAGTTGTACTTTCTCGCCCCCTTGCAGTTGGGCAGAGCTGTGCCACTTGCTCTGGCCATTGAACCATGAGCAGAATTGAGGTAGCGAGCATTCAGGGGGAAACACCGAGGGTGGGTGTGGGCTCTGTTGTCTTTCTTTTTACCTGTGTTGGTAAACATGGAGATGGTCTCCCTCATACTTCCTGCTGTGGTTTGTATGTAGATCTTTTCTACCCAAGGTTAATGTGCTGGAAGCTTGGTCCTAAGTGTGAAAATGTTGAAAGGTCTCGGGACCTTTAAGAGGTAGGATGCAGTGAGAAATGATTAGGTCATTCGGGATATCATGCTCAGAGATCACTGTCTGCTAGTAGGGAGCGGGTTAGGTACCACATGACTTGACTGGTTATTGCACAAGCTGTGCTGTATTCCTTGTGTTTGTCCTCTTCTGCACACTCCACTGGCCACTCTTGCTTTCCTTTCTTCCGTGTGATGTCACCTGCATGCTATGACATTATGAGGCCCTTACTGACCACAGCCACCTGAACTCAGACATTTCAACCTCCCAGAAAATGACCCCAAACAAATGTCATTTCCTCATTCATGTATTCATGCCAGATGTTCCAGAGAAGCCCCCAGTGAGGACTAAGACACCCCCTGGATGAGGACAGGGAGGAGCAGTGATTCTAGCTAACTGGGGATTGATACGCTGCCCCAATAAGATGCAGACAGGGGTTTTAGAAGCCTCTGAGGTCAGAGGCTAACCTGTCCTGGCTGGTTCACCAGTGACACATCCCAACATCCCACTCCACTAGCTCTGCTTTATTAGACACGACTATTGGATCCTGAGGCCTTCCAAAAACTGTTTCTTTGTAATACTATAGACCTCAGTCCCCAATTTGGTGATCTTCCTACCACAAAGATCACTAAAGCTGTAACTAACACCCTGTAACTAAACAATAAAGTGAGAAGTCAAGAATAGGCAACTACCAAGAGAAATTGGAATTCACATTTATTGATGAGATATATATATACAAGGAAGTTAAAACACTTAGTGAAAGATTGGATTCACAGGTTATTTCCAGCAAATGAAGAATATCCAGTTATTTTACATATGAAATGTTACAGTCATCAGTCCATATCACAAAAAAAGCTGAAGACAAACACGGAAGACCTCAACTACCCAAGATGTGCTTTGCCAACAAGGTATTTCCTAGTACCATATAGAAGAAACAATCCCCAAATTAGTTGAGTTTCTCATCTTTTTGCATTCATTAGTCTTTAAATACCATGTGCTATTATAGATACACTATGCTACATGACATCAGACCAATGGGGACTGTGAACTTGAGGGAAACCATTAATCTTAACTTTCATTCCAAGATAATCCTGCCTCAAGTCTACTTTCCTTTTAGTACATTTTTCATGCAGAAGTTGAAGGACCCAGTCACCACATCCCCTCACTCCACACATCTGGAGAAGCCCCTGGAAATGAATGTGCTTCACATCTTCATGATCTTTGAGAAGGGGGGG
>CABHPQ010130303.1:20646-42550 GCA_902168405.1 Peromyscus aztecus | reverse complement strand
GGGGGGGGGGGAGTGGTCACTCAGTAAGTTATATCTCAAGAGGCTCTGAGATGGCTCAGCCAGGTCTGAGAACCTGTGTTCAATCCTTGAAAGTCATACAGTAGGAGAAGAGAGCTGACTCCCACAAGCTGTTCTTAAACTTGTATGATGCCATGACAACCATGTTCTCTTATGATTAATGCATGATAAATATCATGATAAATATATGATAAATAAATGTAATGAAAATAATAGCAAAAACACTTTAAATCTACCTGAAAATTATACCTGTAGCCTAAACTTGATTGAGATATGAAGATAATTCCCCAAAGGTGTTCCTCTTTTTGATCTTTGGGAGACAGACAGACAGACACATACATACACACAGAGAAAGATTAGAATAGAGAGGGGGAAGAGGAGGAAGGGGAATGTGTGTACATGTGTGTGCACATGCAAAGGCCAGTTGGTGCCAGTGTTTATCACTCTCCAGCTTATTTTATTAGATAGAGTCTCTCCCAGAACCCTGAGCTCACCAATTCAACAAGACCAGCTGGCCAGGACCCTCCTGTCTTCACCTCCCCAGTGCTGGGATGACATGCACATACCACCACACCCAGTTTTTTATGTGGGTGCTAGGGATCCAAACTCAGGTTCCCATGGTAGCACTCTAGCACTTTACCCACCCAGCCACCTTCTCTGCTCCAGGTATTCTTCCCTTATTACCCACTTCTACTATGGAGTTGCTATTTCTCTCAGCACCACACACAAGCCAATATGCTGTGCTCTTTGTAGGCACTCCATGAAGTCACATGATGCACTTTTAGCTCTGTGATAGAAGCTATCATCTCTCTCTTCCTGGTGCTAAGCAAGTGACTGAGTTCTTGAAATCTGTAGTATGAACATTATATTTCAAACTCTATTGACCATAATAGGCTTTTTGCCCCTGCCATCCATGTTATGCATTTCTCTGGCTGATTCATGCCTTCCATTTTGCAAATAATGAGTCAGATGTAGGAAATGGTTCCAAGGTTATTCACATCGCAAGTGAAGGGCCAACACTCAAACTCCAGTACTCTCTCCTCTTATATTACTTTGAGTAATGTGTCCAAATTTTCAATATATTTTCAAGGATAGCCAAGATTAGTGCATTTTCTTCTAAACCAGATGTGAATGTATTCTACGGCTTTTTATGGTGAGAACTACTTTTCTTCAAAGCATTTGTTCTTTGTTCCTCTCATTCCATTCCTATTATTGCTTTCAGAATATTTCACATGTATGCAACCTCTGCTTCGATGCCCCCCCCCCACTGGTGTCTCATAATTACTGGTCCTGGCTCCACACTCTCCCTCATAACTATTCCCAGAGGCCATCCGTCACCAGGCTATAGCCCATCTCTCAGTGAAGTTTTCATGAGAATGTCTCTTTTGTGACATTTACGAAGGGAGAAATGTCCCCCAAACTTCTTTAAATAGACTAGAGCAGTGCTTTTCTCATAGTCATTTTAAACAGGCAAAAACCAAACCAAAAATCCTGAACTTGTGACTCACTGCATCCGTAGGGCTCAGGAGACACATGAAAACTAATGGAATTGACTCTCTTCAAACCCTTGACCGGACCAAGACAGTAATTTACAGTTCTGAGTCCCAGGTAGTCTCTGAGGGATGCGCTCTTATTTTCAGAAAGAAGAAATCATTGAACTTAAACAGTGAGATTTATTTTTTTAAATCAGAATTTATGATAAAACCCAGTAGAGTGAGGTACTTACTTGGGTGAGGTCATGATCTCTTCTGTGCCCCTTTCTAAGTGCCTTCCCCTCTATTTCTAGAATAAACTCAAACTGTTGAAGATTTCAAGGGGTGACCCTTGAAAGGGACCACAAGGGAGAGTGCAAGTGAGAAAAGAGGGGTCAGCTCTCACTACGATTGAGCCATTTAAAGTGTTTTTGGAGTTCCATCAAAAGGAACTTGGAGGAAAGTAAGATGAAAACTACTCTCTAGTTGTAATTTTTTTTTTAAGTCAGAAGAGCATAGAAAGGATATTACTTGTCTTTGAAAGAATATCCAAAACCATGCTTTCAACTAACACCTCCTAGCAAAGTAATAAAATGCAAAGGCCAGTGGGTGGTGTTCTGATGTCCAAATCCGATTCGAGTGACTTTTAACCGGACGGGGTAATTTCTCTAGATTAATGAGAGTCCGCCCCTCAGAGGACGGTGCTGAGGCTGATGTGCAGTGACAGGAGTGGAGAGGCACCTTGTGCACCGCCTGATGGTGCTGAGATAATGTTCTTGCTCTCATGAGTTCCCAAGTGTAAATCTTCAATGCAGTCCAAGGGGTGTGATGGGGCAATGCCACTTGGCTGTCTAGCAACTGCCCTGAATTTATAACCCTGTTAAGCACAAATGTGTTATTCTGAGTTCCATGTCAGAGGGACAGATCATTGATCTGGGAAACAAATAAATCACTCACTCTCCGTCAATCCTGTACCCTACATGCTCATTGGTTGACATAATTAACCTTCATATCCAGTAAGTGGCTAGATTCCTCAAGGCACTGATGCAGAGGGAGATACGTCATTCTAAGTCTTAGCATTAATAATCTCACCAAATAGCTGCAGAACTCATGTGATCTAAATCCAATATTTTGAGGGGAAGAAATCTTGGCAAGAAAGAATTGGAAGGCTATCAGGCAATGCTAGGGGATTTGAGAAAAGAACCACAAATGTGTCAATCACTTGATTTTTTTCAGATTGCTAAAATCCCTTTATCAGGAATTCCTAGGCAAAAAGGACAAGTGGAATTAGACTTTACAATCAAGGTGTTTGCGTGTTCCCTAGACCATGTTCAGCAATTTTAAAAATCAGACTTTTTTGTGACTCAAAACAATAGTTCTGCTACCTCCAGCTGTGTGTGTTGGTTCTGATTTTTGAAAACAGGCACTCTCAGATCAAACAAGAAGTAATTAAATTTCTTGGAGCCAGGAAAGGTATTCCACCATTAGTCTATCCAGCCATTTGCCCCACTAGCTGCCTCTGTTTAGGGATTGTAGAAAGCAGCCAGCAAGAGGCCTGACTCTAACTCTACCCTCTTCTTACCTCAGTCTACCAATATTTCTTCCCCAAATAATTATTAAGTAACTTTCACTACAATATGTCTGAATGAAAAAAAAAAAAAAAGACCAAATCTCAATGACTTAGATGAATGATCCGGTATTTTCCAGGTGTGTTGGTTGGCAGGGCTGAATTGAGGCTAAGCCCAGCTGGTAGGTATGTTTCCAACAATGTGAAGGCATTGCTTCACACTGAGGGCTGGTGAGCCTGCTGGGGTCACTTAGTTCCGCATCTCTCATTGACCTGGGACTCCAGAGCTCATCAAACCACACCTGCCTTATGGAGGGAAAGGGGACACTGTAAACTGCGCATGTATACGGCTGGTCAGCCAGTTCTACCTCCATGGCCAAAGCAAGTTCCATTACCAAACACAAAGTCTATGGAAGAAACTATGGAAAATGGAAGAAACACATCTGTGATCCCAAACTAATGCCTAGCCTAAGCTAAAAATGCCCCCTCTAAATAATTTTTAATTTCTTTTTACAAAGATTTTTCTTCTGTCACTTTTCACCATGATGTGGAGTTCTAAACTCCTTTTCCCTTAGCCAGAGTCTAGGTAGGATCCTTCTTTCCATTTCCTGCCTTTCAATGGAAACTTTCCCCACTCATTATTTATCAAATATGATTACTATTTGTGCTCTATTTTCTTTTCAATTCTTTGGGAACAAATCTGTAAGACTCCTTTTGAATGGATGGCTTGAGTATTTGTGACATTATCTCAATCACGACCATAAATGTATATATAAGGTTTATATATACATCCTAACTATAAACTGGAATGGATTGCTAAGGTGAAGAGAAGCTAATTATTAGATAGTGTAATCTGAACATCATCATGGAGTGTCTGAACATCTCCTATAAACTGAAAGAGATAACTATGCTGTTCCTTGTGAAAAAGAATCTAAATGAAATTCTAGCTGCATCACACAACTCAGTAGTTACATGGTGGGGAATAGAGGCATGAACTGGAGAGTGTCTTGATCCTTTGATTATTAATTACTCACCACCACTCTACTTTTGTCCGCAAGGTATGGAAACTGTCAGTGAAAGGTAGGACTACAAGATCATATCTAACATACATCTCTGTGACTGAAGCAGAAGACCCCTTGCAACTTTGTTTTGTGGTTCAGAAGTAGTATGACTGATGTCTTCTCCTGGTTTCCATTGCTCTGCCTCAGTGTGTGTGTGTGTGTGTGTGTGTGTGTGTGTGTGTGTGTGTGTGTGCATGTTCATATAGGAGAACATGTAATCAAAAGTAAATTTATCCTGTTTTTTAACTAATTTATGCTCATAAGTGATCAGTGAGTTAGACTATACCATGTTTGTGTTGGAAGCCCTTGGTCCATCAGGAAGTATATATGCTTTACTTACTGTCTTAGTTAGAGTTTCTATTGCTGTGAAGAGATGGCATGACCATGGAAACTCTTATAAGGAAAACATTTAATTGAGGTGGCTTGCTTACAGTTTCAGAGGTTCAGTCCATTATCATCATGATGGGAAGCATGGCCACCTACAGGCAGACCTGACGCTGGTTACATCTTGATCAGAAGGCAACAGGATGTGGACTGTCACATTGAGCAAAACTTGAGCAAAAGAGACTTCAAAGCCTGACCCCAGTTACACACTTCCTCCAACAAGACCACACCTACTCCAACAAAGCCACACCTCCTAATAGTGCCACTCCCTTTTGGGGTCATTTTCTTTCAAACCACCACATTCCACTCCCTGGCCCCCCAAAGCTTGAAGTCATATCATAATGCAGAACTGCTTCCACTCCAACTTCAAAATTCCCCATAGTGTATCACAGTCTCAACAATCTTTAAAAGCCCCAAATTCTAAGTCTCTTCTGAGATTCATGCAATTTCTTAACTGTAATCCCCTATAAAATCAAAATCATAAAACAGATCACATACTTCCAACATAATGGCACAGGGTATACATTATCATTCCAAAATGTAGGGAAGGGAGCATAGTGAGGAAATATTGGACCAAAGCAAGACCAAAACCCAGCTGGGCAAACTCCAAACTCTGCATCTACATGTCTGATGGAGACACTATTTGGATCTCCAACTCTTTTCAGCTCTGTTGGCTGCAACATAACTTCTTTGTCTTGGGCTGGTTCCACTCCCTGTTAGCAACTCTCCTCAGCAGGTATCCCACAGCTCTACTATCTCCAACATCTTGGGGTCTTCATGGCAATCCAGGCTTCAACTTCACAGCTTCACACAATGGCCTCTCTAAGCCGACACATGCCTGCCCTTAGCAGCTTTCCTTAGACATGGAGGCAAATTCTGTAATCCATTTCTTCTATCCAGAATCACCTGGCTAAAGCTTCTGAGTTCAACTGCTTACTGGGGCTGGAACATGGGCCCCCTTGTCCAATTACATCTTCACCAGCTTTCTGTCCTTCATTGCCTATGCTTAGCTGTCCTGAAACTGGATCTCTAGACCAGGCTGGCCTCAGACTCAGAGATCCTCCAGCCTATGCCTTCCCAGTGCTGAAATTAAAGGTGTGCACCACCACACATGGCTCTAAGCTTTTCTTTAGTTCCTTTACACGAGCTGGAAACCTAGCTTGGAGATCTTGCCCTTAGGTCACCACTCCCTTTATTCCATTTCTTAATCCATTTATTTCCTTGAACACAGGATTTAGCTCTATTCTACTTTCTAGTGCCCCTTTTCTCAATCTGTAAATTTTATGGTTTTATTTGCTCAGCTTGCTCCTTTTCATTATAAATCTTCAGTAGAGTTACCACTAATAACCACACGACAGAGTCTATACTAGACTGTTCTGAGATTTCCTCTGCCAACAAAATTAATCCAAAACTCTTCACTTTAGCCTCAGGCAAACTTTTTGGACAAAGGCAAAAAGCAGCCACTTTCTTTACCAAAATATCACAAGAATGATCTCTAGGCAACATACTAAAATTCTTCTCTGAAATCTCTTGAGGTAGTCCCCTACAGCTCATTAAATCATACTCAGTACCACTGTCTTCCATGCTCTTACTAGCATGGCCCATTAAGCAGTGCTTAAAGCATTCTATTGCTTTCCTAACCCAAAGTACCAAAGTCCAAATTCCTCCAAACAAAAACATGTTCAGGCCTATCATAGCAATACCCCAGTCCCTGATACCAACTTTTGTCTTAGTTAGGATTTCTATTGCTGTGAAGAGACACCATGACCATGGAAACTCTTATAAGGAAAATATTTAATTAAGGTGACTTGCTTACAGTTTCAGAGGTTTGGTTCATTATCATCACGATGGGGAACATGGTCACCTGCAGGCAGACATGGTGCTCCTAATAATGTCATTCCCTTTGGGGGCCATTTTCTTCCAAACCACCACACTTACTAAGACAACATACAATTCTGATGCTTTACACTCTAGTTTCTAAAACTAAATCATTGGGGGAAAGGCTACTCCTTGAGTCTGGTACCCCTGCTTAGTGCTTCTGTGCCCCCTGACTACTCCTCTCCATCATATTCAGTATCCTGTATTGTAACTGTCTATTTACTTGTCCATAACCATTATTCAACCATAAACTCTGAGAAGGAAGTGAACATACTTCGTTCTCATTGTTTTAGCCTTTGAAACAGCACCTGGCATGAGTTAGATGCTCATTGCACATGAATTGAGGGAAGTAAACGCCATTCTAAATATTACATAGCACAATAAGCTGAAGTATTTTGTAAATTGTGAATGTGATACAGATATAATTATCATAATCTTCATCATTATAGCTAATGAGAAAAATTACAATAAACAAACAAGAGATTAAAAAAAAGTATTATCAGCTCAGGCAATCTGCTAGCTTTAGACATTGCCTAGTATGGGGGGTTTTACATGGCCATCCGTTTGTTTGGTGTATTCTTAACAACATGGGCTATAGGACATATGAACACACTTGATGGTGGGACATAGGCTTGTATGAACTGGCTACATACAAACTCTCACACTAGTGACAGACAGAAAACCTTGGACTGAACACTAAAATGGTTTCATGAGGAAAGTTCTTCAAGGTTGTGAAATATAAAAAAAATTATAGAAAAAAATGCTTTTTTTCCCTCCAATAAAAAAAAAAAAAAAAAAAAAAAAAAACTTCCCCTGAATGATAGGACCATAATGATTCAATTTCTCCTTCACCAATCAGCATCAGCCCGTGAGATTTAGACCTGGCACATGGAAATTTCAGCCTTAAGTCAAATATTATTTCAAAGTTAATGACAAAATCTATTTTTGCAGTGGTCTTGTTTAAAATATTTCCCCTTAATACTCTTGAAATGCTGTAATTGAAAGCAGTTATTTGAGATGCCAGGGCATGCTTCTTTAATTATGTCGCATGCCATCTGTTTCCAATGGAAGGGGAGTATCTGTTTGCAGTTACCGACCTTATGAAAAACAGGCTTGTCCCGAAATAGATTGGAACTAAAACCAGAAAGCATTTCTTTCAGAGGCATCCTTTCAAGCCAATTAACTTTAATCATTATAGAAATGTTTATTTCCCATCTTAGTCTCTCTTCACATGTAAATTCCTTCAGGGGAAAAGATCTCTTTTTGTGACTGTTTGAATAGTTCCAATTTGGATTAATCAGAACCCGATGGCCTGTTTATGTCCCAATTGTGAATGCTGGCAGCTTTCTTGATGAGGAAGGCACACATTTCCCACAGAGACAGACCCCGAAGTGCAGTAGATACACACCTACTAGTCAAAGTGAGTTGGCAAACCTCACTGCCCCCGTATGTGTCCCAGTGTTGCCTTCCAGGGTAAGGAAGGACCCATGAAGCCATTTGTTGGACGGGACATCAGCAATCCTAAACTTCATCACTGAAAACCCATTTCCCCAAAGAGCTCGGTATCTTCTCAGACCACACATTTACTCATCACTCTCAGGAACGCTGCAAGAGCGTTGGTGGCCTTGCAAGACACAGTGTCTGAGGTGCTGGGTTAGAGGTAACATCAGCCTACCTAAGAGGATATTATTTCTGAATTGCCTCTATTATTTAAGGGAAATTTCATAACAATTTTTGGATGAATGTAGATTAAGTAACTTCATTCATCCGTTCCCTCACTCACTCATACAGACTGTACGTTTCTAAGTATTTTCTTTTTTACTGTTTCAGGCATTCTTATATCTCAAATTCCAAGAACAATGTCCCAGACATTGTCTCAACCAATATTTGCTGAATTTTTCACTCCTCTAGACCCTGGAGACACATTAGTATGTAAAATCTCTGTTCTTATGGACTTTTATGTAACATGATCAATCTAAAAATGGTTAAAGGGAAATATGCTATCTAAAAAGCTACAAAGAATCATACCACCAACTATCTTTTAAAACTCTACAATATGCATACTTCTGTGTGTCAATATACATATACAGTTTTAATGAACTTTTTATATCTCTGTTGATGCTTCTTCCGCCAACAGCCAATACCTGCCTAACAAAATCCCCATTACCATACATGAGAAATTCTCTTTTGAGTTGTTGGTCACGATTGTCCTAGAGACCCCCAAAACATAGAGCCTACTGCTGTTGGCCTTGGCTACCCCCAGAAGTGGAAGGTAAGTCCCCACTGCTGAAAACACTGTGCACTTCAGATGTAGGATCCAGAGGCCCCTGAGCTGAACTGACCTCAATGTCTCCTCCCTGAGGAACAGCTTTCGTGGTACGAGAAGGCACCATGCAGGCTTCCAAATGAAGGAGGCAACCAATAGTCTTACTTAGCTATGATATCATTTGTACCACATCAATGACCAGAATGGCACCATAACCCCAAGGGGGCAGCAGTGGCACACATGCCTTGGCTGTAATCAACAGCTCTCTAATTGTGCGTGAGACTGGCTCAACAAGAGGGAAACTGTAGCTGGAAGTTTCTCCGGATGAATCTCTCCCACCTGTGGTCCTGAAGCTGCTTATAAAATAATTATTCAGAGGCTTAATATTAATTACAAACTGTATGGCCTATGGCTTAGGCTCATTACTTACTAGCTCTTACAGTTTAAGTCAACCCATTCCTATTAATCTATGCTTTGCCACGTGGCTTCGTGGCATTACCTAGTCTCCCACATCTTGCCGTGACTCCACCCTTCTTCATCTCTGTCTTCAGTTTGATTGTACTACCTAACCTTATTCTGCCTCACCATTGGCCAAACAGCTTTATTTATCAACCAATGAGAGCAACAAATATTCACAGCATACAGAAAGACATCCCACAGCAGGAAACTGTGCCTGGTACTGGAAACCTAGCTAACTACTCAGTAAGGCTGTGGTTATTAGAGGAGAATCTACAACCACTAACTTACTAAACCAGCATAATCCCTAGCAACAATCTATTACACTTGTCCTTATACCCACAGGTAAGTATAGTCTTCACTGCTCATCAAGGATACTTCTCTCTGCAACAGACAGAGACCACTACAGAAAACCACAACCAATCAAAGTGCAAAGTTGTAGTGCCCAGTCCTAACAGATACATCTACAAAACAACCCTTGAACCTAAGGCTTAAGGAACATTATGGAAGAGGGGGCAGGAAGATTATAAGAGCCAGAGATCAGGGAATTTGTTGTGAGATTGTGACTCCTAGTCACAATGTCAGAAGCTAAATCCATAAAAACCTCAGCAACATGACTGACTAGACATGAGCTGAAAAGAATGATACCAATGGGTGTGCTAAACTGGAAAGGGAAAACCCATGAAGCCTTAACTCTATACAAAGAACTATAGGCAACTGAAGAAAGCTGGGAGGAGAAGAGGTGGTCTCCCCCAGTGAAGAGCACACACCAATTGTTTGTCCAGTGCCAAATGGTCAGCCCACAAACCACAAGTAACATGCATGCAATAAACAATTAGTTTTAAAAAAGAGAGAGAGAAGCCGGGCGGTGGTGGCGCACGCCTTTAATCCCAGCACTCGGGAGGCAGAGCCAGGCGGATCTCTGAGTTCGAGGCCAGTCTGGGCTACCAAGTGAGCTCCAGGAAAGGCGCAAAACTACACAGAGAAACTCTGTCTCGAAAAACCAAAAAAAAAAAAAAAAAAGAGAGAGAGAGAGAGAGATCATGAATTTGAAGAAGATGGGGCAGGAGTACGTGGGAGGATTTGGAGGGAGGAAAGATAAGAGAGAAATGTAATTATACTATAATCCCCCAAAAAATTTTCTTTAAAGTTCAGGATCCACATAACATGGGAAAAAAAACCTCAAAACCTTATGCTAAATAAAAATAATAAAAATAAAATAATAATAAAAAGAAGAAAAGGTCCACTGACTGTAAACAACTAGAAGCTGGATCAAGTGCTTAGACTGTGTCACTTTCCTCTCTGTGCCTGGATGCAAAGTGTCTGGTGCAGACTTGGGGATTAATAAATACTTGGTTAATTTAATTCATCAAGCATGTTGGCCACCATCTATGAAACCTGCCATTTACTGGGCTTCTAATAAGTTCCACTTGCTGTGATGAATGTTTTCCACACATGAGTTCCCCTAATCCTCAAAACAAACAAATAAACAAAGCCCAGGGAAGCAGATATTTAATGTCCCCAATGTTCAGAGGAGGGGCTGGAACTTATATATGGGAAAAATCATTTGCTGGGACTCATCAGTTAGTCAATTCCCGGATGTAATTAAGAACTCAGGTCTGTCTTAAGTCAGTATCCACATCTGCTTCCTGTTATCTTCCATGCCTGCTCCAAGTGTCATTTAGAAAAGTCTTGCCTCTAAACTCACGGCTACATATTTGAAAACCTGAAACCACCTCATCATGTGGGAAATGACAGCTCTCATCTCCATCTCTCCCTTGAAGTTCCTGGAGTTTTATATTGACTGGGCCTTTAATAGCAACTATATCTTTTAAGCTGAGTTTCCTGAAGCTTGCATATCTGTGGTTTTCAAATCTCATGGGCTCCATCCAAGAAGAATATATTCTAATCATTTCCCAGGAATCATGAGAGTCAGTAATGCATTTTTTTCCTTTGGAGTTGAAAGTTATCCTATCAGGTTGGATGGATTTGGCAGTAAAGAAAACCACCCATCTATCCCAGGCTTTCTTCATCTGATGATTCAAATAGAAGTGTAATAAAATCCCTTCAAGCTCTCCTAATTTAGTCCCATTTCAAACTTTCCAGAAATCAGTCAGAAATTCCTGTGGGAACGTTGTCTGAGAGACAGTACAGGGTGACTCAACAAAGAGTAAAGGCAGAGGGAGATAATGTAAAGTTAGGGAGGAGAGCCAAGGCATACTAACTTCACAGTGACCAGTGACTGAGCATCTAAACACACTAGCATTGAGGCCCTCCTGAAAGAATGTGCTCCAAGATGGAGCTGGGTGCTATGTCCTTGAGGCTGGTGTCAGTGGCAATGATATAGCTGGCTCTCAGCAGATGTGAGAACTCTCAGAATGAGTTGTGAGCAAATGACAAACATTAACCCTGCCTTGAAATAGCTCCAATGTGTCAGCCTCTCATCTACTTCTTGATAATATCAGTCATTATTTCTCAGTCAATAACCACAGTGTACTATCATAAGAAATGAGATGCATCCCTACCCAGAAAACATTACATTTAAATTTAGTACATACACAAGAGAGAGAGAGACAGAGACAGAGACAGACAAAGACAGACAGAGAAAGAGGGGCAGAAACAGACAGAAACAGAGAGAATGGAAAGGAGGGAGGGAGTAAGAGAGGGAGATGCATGCATGGAACAAGTGTTCTTGCAAAGAAAATGAATAGCAGGGTAGGTAGGGGAAAAAATGAATGTAAAAGTGTCCAGCTGAAAATACTAATAACAACAACAAAATTACTAGTCTCCTGTAGTTAGTGTCTACCATAGTCTAAGAATTGGGCTAAGGAGCCTTAGACTGACCTTATCAAGACCCTTTGAGACAAATGCTTTCATCCTTATTTTACAGATAAAATAGTGAGGCTCAGAGAAGTAACGTTCTTAGGCTACAGAGCTAATGAATGATAGAAGCAAAATTAAAACTCAATTCCTCCAAATTTCTGCTTTCTGTTTTTACATAGTTTGTGTAACATTAGAGAATTTAGATCAAACAATCAAAAAAAAAAACAATTACTTTTTTTTTCCTTTGGTTTTTTTGAGACAGGGTTTTTCTGTCTAACAGCCCTGGTTGTCCTGGAACTCACTTTGTAGATCAGGTTGGCCTCGAACTCACAGAGATCCACACAAGTGCTAGAATTAAAGGCATATACCACCACACCTGACTGAAAATTACATTTAAGGGTAACAGACTCAACATATACATACAAGAAGCTGAAAACCTAATACAGGATCTGGACATATATCTGAACTAGAAATGTTAACTCAGTTCCATTTCTTGGCACTTTACTAAATAAGTTTATAACTGATGGCAGGTCATCTGGCCTAAAGGACCTTGGTTGCATCATCTGTGCTACCTTAAGTGAATGAGTTAATACTGTTAAGGATTTCAGGAGATTTGTGTGTCTAAATCTTACCTTACCCCCATCTCAGGGATCTCTGAGGAAGGCAATAACTGAGCCAGCCTAAGTAGCCAAGCAGGAAACAACACACTAGCACTTCGGCTGTCTTTGTCTAAATCTTATGAGAACACCCTGAGCTTCACTGCTGCTTTGGGAAGTCATTTTCACCCATTACCTTCTATGATGGACTCTTCGTAGCACATTCCAAATTAATCTAAACACACAGCTCCATGGAGAACAGTCAACCTATCCAGCCAGCCAGGGGCATGAGACTACAGAGTCCAGCATGTGGGCTATATTTCCTTCTGAATGGACCAACACAAAATCAGGGGTGGAAAAGAGGCAAGAGGGTAACAAATCTCCCCCACGAGAGACAACTAAGGGCTGGTGTTAAGAGCCTATAGAACCACGAATCTGGCTCCCCACAAACAACCGGAGCCAACATATGATTGAAAAGCACATCAAACTGAAACTGGGATGCCAATTATGCACACAAATAACAGTAAGATTAAAGGCAGCTTTTAGGCAAGAACAATAACTATCAAAGAAGACAAAGAAATAAGATATACTGAAAGTATTGAAAACGACTGTGGAACCAAGTTGGGTTTTTTTGTTTTGTTTTGTTTTGTTGTTGTTGTTCTAGTTCTATTTAAGAAGAGAAAAATGTTTACCATGCAGAATTTCTCACTGAATTCATTAGAAAATTATAGACTTGATAACTTTATCATTTCTTCAGTCGGGCAGCTCCCTGGCCACCACAGTTTACAGCTTTCTTCTCTCTCTCCTGCCTGTCTTTCTTGGATGCCTCTACCTTCAAGTTTGAGTCCTTGTACTTGCTAGAAGTCTGTGTTCGCTAGACCCTACTCAAACATCTGAACCCCGAGACTTCATGTCCAAAGAGACCTGAGCGCACCTAGGTTCTACATCTCTCCCCTTGTTTATTATCCCATAGGTACCACCAATACAGTACTACAGGGTTAAGAGGTGGCTCCGTGCAGCCACTGAAGCAGGAGACTGGTAATCTGAGCAGTCAGAACTACAAAGTAGGGTGTGAGACCCTTTACTGAGTAAGATACAGAGCAAGAATAGAGAATAGAGTGAGTATCCCAAGAAACCTAAATTTTATCATGGCATTCTAGATTAGGAGGAAAGTATATTTTTCAATAAGGAGTCTGGAATATAAATTTTTCACAATTTGTGGTCTATCCGTACAACTATTAGATATTTGATACATGGTATCTGGGCCTCCAATCACATTTAACTGGATGACCTTCAGAAGAGTAGAAGAACCCTGAAAGAAAAGGAAACAAGGAACTGGGGAGTTCCAGAAGGCACAGTAGGCATGGAAATGAACAAACCATGCAATAGATCATTACTAAAAAAATTAATGGCTGATGACAGACTGATCAAGGCAAAGAGATCCACATGCAGGCCCAGGGCAGACTACCCTGGGCCCAAGGAGGAAGCATGTTCCTGCCCAACGCCATGATAGACTGAGTGAGGCAAAGGGGCCCACCCATAGGCCTGGGTAGTGTGCCCTGGGTTCCGAGGAGAAAACAGGGCCTGCCTAGTGCCTGGGTGTGCCAAGAAGACAGGCATTATTATGGGGGGTGGGGGAGGGAGGGAGGGAGAGAGAGAGAGAGAGAGAGAGAGAGAGAGAGAGAGAGAGAGAGAGAGAGAGAGAGAATCATTCATTTCTGGTGAACAGAAGCATATCTGAAGAGGTCAAAGTGGTGGTGAGGTACTGAGGTGGGTGGCTCCTAGGCTGCTCCTGCATCCCATGTCTGGACTCATGGCCTTCATGCAGCCTTGGTCTGTGTTGATGTCCCTGGCTTCTAATACCACCAAAGGCCAAGAGGATGAGGCTGTACAGAGTTGGCCGTGCCCCTCACTGGCTGCAACACTAGGGAGAATTGGTCTTGCCCCTCACTGGCTGCAGCACTCAGGAGAGAGGGTCCTACATCTCACCTGTATAGCACAATAGAGCTGACCCTGTTCTCAGGGGCATGGGCAAGCTGGCATTGAGGGTGTGAAAATGGGAGAGCAGGTCGAGCCCCTCTTATCTGCCATGTGGTGGTGAGGGTGAGGGAAGGATGCCCTCCTCCCCTCACTAGAAACCTGCAGCAGGTGGGGGACCTGACCTAACCCCCTTACCAGCTGCAGCAGTTGGGAGAATTAGCACTGCCCCTCACCTGGGCAGCCCAGTAGAGTTGACGCTGTAGGCAGGGGTGTGGGTGAGCCTGCCCTGAGGGTCTGAGAGGAACACAGCTAGTACTGTCTCCCTAGTCTGCCACGTGATGGGGGGGGCTAGGGAAAGATGCCATCCTCCTTGCCCCTACTGCCTTCAGCTGGCAAGGGAGCTGACCTTCCCCTTTATCAACTGCAACACTCAGGAAAATGGGCCCTGCACCTGGACTGGGAAGCGCAGAGGAGATGACCCTGTTAGCAGAGGTGTAGGTGAGCCAGCCCCAAAGTTGTGGGCATAGATGAGCTATCCTGAGAACATTAGCATGGGATATCTGGCCCCGCCGCTCATCTGCCATATGGCAGCATGGGTGGGGGAGAGATGTCCTCCCTCCATGCCTGGGGTGGGTAGGAGAGATGGCCCTGCAGTTATAAAGAGCTGGAGGACTGCCCCAGCCCCTCACCAGCTTCAGCACTCGGGAAAGTGGATCCCTGCCCCTCACCTGGGCAGCACAGCAGAGCTGACCTTACTGCAGGGGTACAGGTGAACTGGCCCCTAGAACGTGAGCATGGGAAATCTGGCTCTGCTCCTTATCTGCCATATGCTGGTGTGGATGGGGAGAGATGCCCTCCTGCCCCTTGCCACCTGTGGCAGGTGTGAGAGCTGGTCCTGAGGTCAAAAGAGCAGGAGAGATGTCCCTGCCCCTGACCAGCTGCAGCACTCTAGAGAGTGGTCCCTGCACCTCGCCTGGGCATCACAGTGGAGCTAGCCCTGAAGGTGTAGGTGCAGAAGAGCTGACCCTGAGGACATGAAAGCAGAACTGGCCCCACCCTTTGCTCATTGCTGCAAGGGGTGAACTAGCCAGGGCAATGCTGGAGAGCTCACCCTGGTGGTGAAGACTTGCAGGGGGTGGAGAGATTGGTGGACTGACCAACCCTGCAACTACCCAGGTCCAGAACCAAGTTTATGAGTTGGCCCACCCCAACATCCACCCCATCTATGATCTGCTGGAGCACACGAAGAAGCTAGTTCTGCAGGCCCAAAGCTGCAGGGTCCCCACAAAATGGGGCAACAACAGGATATCCAAGAGGAGTCCTAGTGAGAGCCCAGCATTGATAGTGTAGAAGAAACCAGAGGCCTTGAACCGGACCAATTAATCTCTGCAATGAACACTTGAGAGTAAAGATGTGTGGATGAAAGGGTTTACTATGTGTCTCACTGTGTCACACTACAGCTTCCATGATGCGATTTTTCCTTTTTTTTTTTCTATTTTTTTTCCTAAATTTTATTGGGGGGTGGGGCCAGAAGGCAGAGGATGGATACAAAGGGACATGAAAGAAATGGGATTGAGATGCATGATGTGAAAGACACAAAGTATAATAAAAAGAAAGTTAAAAATAAAATAATTGACTAATACATTTGTGAGCTAAAAATGGTAAACACACACACATACACACACACACAAAACAAGACATTTTCCTGTGATATGTTAGAAAGTATGTTACAAAAGCAAGATAAAAAATATTTTACTATTAAATTTTTAGAGCTTTCTATAGTCTGAAGGCTAAATGAATAGAAATACTTAGTTTCTTAATGAACACAGGAAAAGTGGCACACATTGAACTCCATTAACCCAAGAGATAGCACTCATTCACACTTATTTTAATTATTAAAATGTGAGTTTATTTTTTGTCATATATTGCCTTTTTCTGTTTATCAAAATTTTCTTTGTTCCTGCTTTCTACCCAACTTTGTGTCTTCTCTTCCTTCCCCTTTTTCCAGACAACCAAGTCCAATTTCTGCTGTCAATATACTCCATCTCTCCCAGCAGCTATCATTTGCCAATAGCTTCTCAGCTCCAGGTGGAAATTGAGCCCCAATTGCCTCTCCACCCTGAGACTTAGGCTGACCTGAGCCTGAGCAGTTCTTGTGTGTGCTGTCACAGGAGCTGTGAGTTCATTTGTGCAACAGCTCTGCTATCTTCTGAAAATGAAAACATTTTTTTTTTAAATCATCCACAACCTCTGGCTCTTACAATATTTCTGCCCCCTCTTCCAAAGTGTCCCTGAGCCCTGGGAGAAGGGCTATGTGATTACATGACCCATTTAGGGCTGAACATTTTGTAGTCTCTTATTCTCTGCACCCTGACCCATTATAGGTCTCTGTGTTAACTGTCATCTACTGCAGAAAAAAAGCTTCTCTGATGAAAGCTGAGAGATGCACTACTCTATGGGTATAACGATAAGTCATGAGGAGATGGTTTACAACTGTTTCCAGTTAGCAAAATAACAGTACACTAGGCTATCTCCTGGGTCCTATGACCTGTCTGGACATAAATAAATAAATAAATCTTGAGGATTGGACCTTAAATTCAATCAGAAAGTGGTTAGTTATTCCCATTATGTTCCTGCCACTATTGCACCAGTGGGCATGTCTTGCTAAGATAGCCATTATTGCCCTTTCCACTCCCGGGCTATTGTGAATAGAGCAGCGATGCACATGAATGAGCAGGACACTGAATCCTTTCAGCATATGCCCAACTGTGGTCTAGATAAACCTATTCCTGGTTTGTGTTTGCTTGTTTGTTTGTTGTGCTGTGTTGTTTGTTTCTATTGTGAGGAATCTCCACATTGGCTTTCATATTGGCTATATCAGTTTACGCACCCAACAACAGTGAATGAATGTTCCCTTTTCCCCACACTGATGTCAGGATTTATTGTCATTTGCTGTTTTAATTCTAGCTATTCTGACTGGGTTAAGGTAAAGTCTCACAGTAGTTCTGGTTTGCATTTTCCTGATTATTAAGGATGTTGAACATTTTTTTAATGTTTCTTGGCCATTTGTATGCATCTTGAGGGATTTTTTTTAAATACTGAAACTTTTATTTATGTGGTATATAAATTTCAGTAACAAAAATTTATCATGAACATAGAGCTGAAATACTGTCATGATTGACAATTCCACATGATACTGTAAAATTTGCTACATTTCATGACTTTCACAAGAACAAATCAGTTTCGTTTGTCCAAACTCATGATCTCTCACATTACACTAACTTTCTGTGTGACATACTTTTTATTCATAATATTTATTTTTATTGTTTTTCTGAATAGATTCTGAAAGAGTTGTAAGATCACAGTGCAGGAAGCAGCAGGCTGGCTTGATTCTCTTAACTCTCTTGGGAACGATTATCTTCAACAACAACAGATCTAGTCGGAGCCACTTCCACAAATACGTATCGAAATTCAAACCGGCCACTCTGTGGGTTCTCTTCCACTTCAGCATGCACTGTTCCTTGCTTCCCTGGTTCAGAGCCCTCAATGTAGAATTTCACACGGATGCGCTTTAGCCTATTTTTTTGCATATTCAATAAAACTGACATGCTGTCTCCGCCCACGTCTCGACATTTCCCGGTAGCCTTTAACAGGCTCCCCAAACACACTGATCACCTCAGGATGTGTTCTGCATTTTTCTAAGGCTTTCCCATATATGATATTAGGACTGGATGAAGAAAACAGTTCTTTGAAAATCGTGTATAACAAGCCACCTGTAATGCTGACTCCAAAGAGTACCACTATCAAGTAGGTGAAGTCTCTTCCAGCTTCTTTCACTTTCTGAGACGTCGAGATGCTAGTTTCCGCTCTCTGATTTCTGCTAACAGAGACTTGCTTGCTGCTGTCCTCCTTTGCTTTCTGGGGGTCCGGTCCTTGTGTCCAGAAGGTTTTCTGGGTGAACCCCAAAACAGTTCTAGGATGCACTGTTTTCTTCTGCCCTAGCAGCCCCCATCTCAAAGGCTGAGTCTTCAAGGAAGCTTTGTTGAGCATAGAGTGTGGCAACAATTGCCTGCCCCAGGACCCGGGCAGCTTCTCCATACGCTGCACAACTCGTAGAAAAGCACAAATCATGTTCACAAAAACTATGAGGCTTCAGGATTGCAATTTCTAAAGCTTAGTAATCCACATACTCAAGCAGACAAAACATGAAATCAACTCATTTACATTACACAGTGTGTTAGGTGGATATCAAGATGAAAAATCTACAAGAGAGGTTATGCACACCTTGTTGTCCTTTTTTTCCTCTTGAATTAAAATGTCCTTTTAAATTTAAAATTTACCGTACTATTGACATTCACATCTTGCCCGCCATGCTTTCGCAAAGCAGCCTGGGAAACCCCACACATCCTGGGAATCTCAGTTTAAGGACTTCACTTTTTACTGTGTAACCCAGAAAAAGAAAGGCAGGATGGACTACATCTCCCACACCATCTTTAGCGATTTTTATACTTGCTTCCGTGCCCCATTTTTAAATTTTGTTGTTTGTTTCCTTGATTTCACTCTTCTGAATTCTTCGAATATTCTAGATACTAACCCTCTATCAAATGAATAGCTGGCAAGGAATTTTTCCCACTCTGTAGACTGCCTCTTCACTTAAATAATTATAACCTTCATTTTATGGGAGCTTTCACTTTCATGAGGTCATTGAAAACTTTAAGTCACTGAAAAAAAGAAATTGAAGAGCATACCAGAAGATGGAAAGACCATGGATTAGTAGATTTGATATTGTGAAAATGACCGTCTTACCAAAGGCTGCTGTAAGGCAATCTACAAACACAATGCAATTCCCATCAAAATTCCAATGAAAATTCTTCACAGAATTGAAAAACCATCTCACATTTCATATGCAAACTCAAAAGATCCACAGCAGCCAAAACAACCCTTAAAAACAAAAACAAAAAAAAATTGCTGGTGGTATCACCATCCCAGATCTCAGGTTATAATACAAAACTATAGCAATAAGAACAGAATGGTATTGGCATCAAAACAGACACATTGATCAAATGCAATACAATTGAAGACACACATATCAACCTACATTCTTACAGTCACCTGATTTTAGACAAAGAGACTAGCAATACAACACTAGAGAAAAGAGAATATCTTCAACAAACAGTGCTGTTGAAACTGTAGAAGAATGAAACTCAACTCCAAATAAACCAACAAACAACATTAGACCTGATATCCTGAACCTGGGAGAGGAGAAAGTAGGAAATACGTTTGAACTCAATAGCACAAGAAAGGACATTCTATCCAGGACCCTGAGAGAATAGGCATTAATACCAGCAATTAGTAAATGGGAATTCATGAAACTTAACAGTTTTCATTATTTTCTACTATACAGAATTTCCCCCTAGAACTGTTGATTTAACTTATTCTTCTTTTCAGAAAATATTTCCTCACCGCAGTCCCACTTTACAGTATGGCAGTCTGTGATTTCAGGGATCCCAGCTGCCTTTCTAAAGATGATCATCTCTGAGTGTCCTCTGGAGTTGTTTAGCTCACAATTTTTAACAGTTGTTAAAACCTCAATAGTTTGATTTTCCAGGATGAGTCAAGTCTTGCCCTAGGTGCTTGTTGCTTACAATTAAACCATTTTTTAAAGTATAAATTTCTGGAGCACACCACAGAAAAGATCCACTTCATTCTATCTAGTCAGCATTGTGCTGGCAATCTAGTCAGCAGAAGAAGACAAAGAAAAGACAAACACAATGAGAAGGAGGAAATATTCCTGGGTATCATGACCTTGACAGTATAAAATCCCAAGAAACGTGAATCTTCTGCAAAAGCTAATATGTGCATTTTCTAAGGTCAAAGGATATAATGGGGATGTGCTTGGTTGTTTATCTGCTTTTTTAAAAAGGCATTTAGAAAATAAGATTTTAAAATTATATTTGCAGTAGTTTTCCAACACTCAATTTATAGCTAGATACAGTGATATATATGTATGTACATAAAACATGAACACTATTAATAGAAGTTGAAAACATAAATAAGTGGAGAGGTATCATGTTCATATATTAAAATACTCAATAATGTGATGTTAATTAATCTATGATTTCAAAGATATATCAACAAAGTCTTAAGGTTTTATTTCAATTGAGTGATTATTAGCTTAAAAAAACTATAAGAGAATGCAAAGCACTATGAATAGTCCTAGTAATTTTACTATAAACTCATCAAATCATATTAATTTAAGTGACATTGATAATAATGCTACATTTATTACATAAAACTATTGAAGAGTCAATATTGTAGTAGATATCTAAAGATTCAATGGAATTTCCATCAAAACTCCAATGACATTGTTCACAGGGATAAAGAAACCTAAAAGGCACGTGGAAACATGAAAGATCATAAGTAGGCAATCCTAAGCACAAAGAATAATGCCAGAAGTATTATAATATCTGATTCCAAATTGTAGTAGGAAAACCATCATGGTACTGATGCAAAAACAGACACATAGCTCAGTGAACTACATTAGAGGACTCAAGAATAAGCTCCTGCAGTCACAGCCGTCTGACTCTTAACAAAGAACTCCGAACTATGTTGGTAAAAAGACAGCCTCTTTAATAAATGATGCCGAGAACATTTGACATCCAAATGCAGAAGAATGAAATGATATCAAAGTCCCTAACTTTGCACAAAAATCAATTTAAAAATGTATCATGGTCTTGAAACTAAGACCTGAAGCCAGGGAAAGGAACTCATATACACTGTTGGTGGGGATGCAGTGTACCTACTATGGATATTGTTGTGGATGTTCCTCGAAACAACTTTTAAAAACTATCAAATGATCAAGATATATCATTCCTGGACCTAGTCCAAGAAGGAGACAAAGGGAGCATACAACAGATACTTCACACCCATGTTTATTGCAGCACTGCTCACAATGGCCAAGCTATGAAATTAGCTGGAGGCCAAACAACGGGTGAATGGATAAAGAAAACATGTTCCATACATGTACACATATGCACACAATGGAGTATTATTCATCCATAAAGAAATGAAATTGTCATTTACAGGGAAGAAGTGGAATTCAAACCAGAAATGGCTGGAACCATTTAGGCAAACTAAAGCATACCCAGAAAACAGATATTGCATGTCTTATCTCATATATGAAATGAAGACTTTCTAAAGGACAAAAATAGAAGGCAGACTGGGGGAAAGGAGTGAGACTATCAAAAAGAAAAGGAGTGAACAAGAGTGGGTAATAAGGGGTGGCCAAAGCACACTGCATACTCATCTTAAAAGCTACAATGGTGCTCATTGCTTTATTTTTGTACACACACACACAGAGAGAGAGAGAGAGAGAGAGAGAGAGAGAGAGAGAGAGAGAGAGA
>CABHPQ010130303.1:0-20636 GCA_902168405.1 Peromyscus aztecus | reverse complement strand
AGAGAGAGAGAGAGAGAGAGAGAGAGAGAGAGAGAGAGAGAGAGAGAAACACATGCACACACCAATACACATTGAATATTTCTTATCTAAAATTATTGACACCAAAAATTTTTCAGATTTTAGAACATTTGGGAGGAGTTGAAACATTTATGTGTACACAATGAAGCATCTTGGGGATGGGATCCAAGCCTAAGTATAGCATACATTTGTATTTTATATTTACTCTATACACATCACCTGCTGGTTATTTTATTTGCTTAGTGTGCCTGCATCTAGGAAGTTGTATGTGCAATTTTTCACTTCTGTTGTCTTGACATTAAAAGTATCAGATTTTTGATATTTCAGATTTGAGATTTTTAGATTAAGGATGCTTAATTTGCACATGGCTATGGTAATCAAGAAACATCATGTTGATGTTAACACAGGCAAACAAATAAATGAAATTGAGTTCACAGATAAACCCATACTTTACAAAAGTCAGTTCTCTCTCTCTCTCTCTCTCTCTCTCTCTCTCTCTCTCTCTCTCTCTCTCTCTCTTTCTCTCCCTTTCTGACTCCTCTTTCCCCCTTCCCTTTTTTTCTGTCTCATTTCTCCCTTCCATCCTTCTTTTCTTGGTTTTCTTGACTGTAAATACAAAGCAATTCAATGGGGAGAAAGGATATCTCTCCAACAAATACTATTGAACTAACTGGACACCCAATGCAAAAGTGATACTCAAAACCTCATAATATACAAACAATTATTTTGGGATAGATTATATCTCTAAACTGACAGTCCACAGCTACATGATTCCTAAAAGAAAGCAAAGGAAAAAATTGCTTCCAGGACATAGGGAATAATTTCCTAGACAGGATACAGTGAACATAACCTGCTAGAGAATGTCATTCTGTATTCTGTGAATATGTATTGCTCTGATTGGTTGATTAATAAAACACTAATTGGCCAGTAGCCAGGCAGGAAGTATTAGGCAGGGTGAGGAGACAAGAATTCTGGAAAGAGGAAAGGCTGAGTCAGGAGTTGCCAGTCAGACACAGAGGAAGCAAGATGACAAGGCAGAACTGAGAAAAGGTACCAAGCCACGTGGCTAAACATAAATAAGAATTATGGATTAAATTAAGTGTAAGAGCTAGTCAGTAATAAGCCTGAGCTAATGGCTGAGCAGTTATAATTAATATAGGCCTCTGTTTATTTACACAGGAAAACTTCCAACTACAATAGCCATCAAAGATGAAAGAGTCATAGAGATGTCATTAAATTCAAAACCTTGAGAGATTGTTTTAAGAAAAAGCAACCATAGACTGGGAGAAAAGTAACATATACATGTATTCATTATATATGTGCATATTCATTGCATGCACATTATATGTGTTCTATGTGTTTATAATATTTTACATATTCTATATGCATATAATATATTTCATATTAACAAATACACAAACAAATTGGAAAGTGTTTTGCAAAAAGAGATATTAATGACCATTTTGCACATGAGAAAGTATATTATATCATTAGTTGCTGATAAAAGCATATTCAAAGTATCATGAAATACAAATTCATACATGATAGTATGATTGAAATTTAGAAACTGACAATATCAATCATTCATGAGGATACACAACAATGTAATTTCTTATAAATTTCTGGCAAGAATATTGTATGGTAAACCATTTTGGAAACTGTCAGTCTTTTTCAAAGTCAAACATTTGGCAGCTTTGCTGGTAACAGTTACAAACCTAAATATTGACCCCAACTATACATCAACAGAGGAGTAAGCACACTGTGGAACACCTATGCAATGGAAGACTGCAGTCAACAGCCCCTAAAAGATCCAAAGAGTTGAAGAAGTCAGCTACAAAAGAGTTCATAGTATGTAATTGCATTTCATTGGGTTTGATTTTCATCAGAGTACTATAATAGTTAAAACCAATCTATGTTGAAGGTAATTGGAACAATGTTTCCCTAGGTGCACCAGTGAATAAGCAGTAGGGACTGGCCGTGAAGATGCTGAGATATCCATGGGAGGATTAACATACTCTATACATTGTAAAGCACGTGGATTGCCTGGGTATATAGGGGGTAATTGAATGCAAAATTAAATAACATTTACTTAAACTTTTGTGACCATCTTTACTTAATTATAAATACACATTCAAACCAGTGCTGGCCATTGTTTTATGCCCTGGAAATGCAACAATTAGTTTCCCCTAAAGAACAGTCTTGAATCATCTTAAAATAAGAGAATCTGACAAGGGCTAAAAGTAGAGGGAGAGAACAGAAAGACATCTGGCCAGCCAGAAGAAAGGCTGGCCATGTTAAGGGAACTGTTGGAGGTGAAGATTGGACTCCTACTTATGTGGAATTAGACAAACTTAGTGACTGAGACTAGTTTAATGACTAAAAATTGCATTCAGGTGTGATCAGCAAAACACCTAAGAAGTGGGGAGGAGTGAGAACCAGAGAGAGTCTTATTTGATAATGTGAGTGAAGGATCTGGTCTGTGGCCAATGTTGAGGTTGATGGTGGTTGGTGGCCAATTTACTTACCTGCTTTTCATTAATATTTAACAGTATCTACTCATCTGCTCATTCCTGATAGCTGTACTGTTCATAAAACTTCATGTGATTAATTTTTGGGGGTGTATGTATGTGTGTGGTATATGCATGCATGTATAAATATGTGTGAAATTGCACATACTCATGTAGCATGAATCTTAAAGAGTCTTAATAAAATCAAACCTGAGGCCAGTTATTGGGGTGAACACTGGAAGGTCAGAGAGACAGAACAAGCCACTGCTATCTCACCTCGCCGGATCCTCAGCTGGTCTTGTTTCCTCAGACTGGAGGCCTCTATGTCCTCATATCTGAATGACTCTCAGCTGAACTGCTGCTAGAAGCCTGAATGATTAACCAGCCCAAATGCTTCTCCAGGGCAAATGCCTCTCCAGGGCAAATGCCTCTCCAGGCCAAATGCCTCTCCAGGGTAAATGCCTCTAGTTTCTGGTCCTCACGCCTTATATACCTTTCTACTTTCTACCACCACTCCCTGGGATTAAAGGCTTGCTTTCTGGGATTAAAGGCGTGGGTCACCATGCTTGGGTGTATCCTTGAACACATGGATTTCTGCCTCTGGAATGCTAGGATTAAAGGCGTGTGCTACCACTGCCTAACCTCTATGTTTAATATTGTGGCTGTTCTGTCTCTGACCCCAGATAAGTTTATTAAGGTACACAATATTTTGGGGAACACAATACCACATACTCATGCATGCATGTGCAGAGAGGCCAAAGGTCAGCATTACATGCTTTTCTCTACTGCTCTTCTAACTTACTCACTGGCTAGACTGGCTGGCAAGTCAGTTTTGGATCCGACTTTCTCCACCCTACTTCTGCCAGCATTGATGCACAGGTAAATGCTGTCACACCCAGTTTTTTGTATGTGTGCTGGGGGTGGGGTGGGGGTCTGACTTCAGGTCCTCATGATTGTAAAGTGAGCATTTTACCCACTGAGACATGAAAAAAATTCTGTAACTGTTGTCCAACATAAAGCCCCATGGAATGCATCTTCATGCGTTTGTCTCCTAAACTGAAACAACTCACAATCAGAGATTGTTAGGAACGGAATCATTTTTTGACTGGTAGTTCTGGAGATCCATACTCAAATTCAATTCAGGAACACCAAGATTCTTCGTGGATGAATTCCAGCCTGTGTCAGGTTGTCATGACAACTAGTTTCTCTCACTTCTAGTAAAGAAGGTAAGACAATCCCAACATTGGAGATGGAGGCAAATGGTTTCCTAATACAGCCTTTTACAAAGCAGTTGACTGTGGAGAACATGCATTAAGTCTTTCTTACATATGCTGTTTTGTTTTCCTCTATTTTCTGTCTGCAGCTTTAAAACACATCAATTCTTTCTCCAATGAGAGAAAGAAATTCTTAAATGCAAGAGGGAAAAATAGGAATCTCTGTGATTGAACCATCTTAGATTGCACCACCTTGATTTTATTTTAAAAATCATCATGTGTCATCCTCAGTAATACAATATAAACATTTTGACACTTCCAACAAATAGGTTCTATCTATATAAATACTGGATGTGTTGCTGAACTATATCAACTCAGCAAAGTCATGGTTAACTAGATAAGAAAGTTTTAGCATCATTCTTCATTTCTATACCTTATGTTGTCAACGTTTATTTCTCAGTTTCAGGCACAGAATGCTAAGAAGATAACACGTCAGTCACTGAGATTTTGGCACATGAACTTTCCACTGTTTCCTTAAGTACTTCAATGATGACCCAGTGCCATTTTGCTAACCATGACCTGCTCTGACCATTTATAGTGATCACAAAAACAAGTAGAAACAGCATTCTCGAGCAAGTTCTAACAAGATTGCTTCAGTTTTGCTAACTGTTCACTCTTTGTGTTTCATAAGCAAATAAAATGTTAGTGCTAGCTGACTGAGGATTTCAACATAGATTTCTGAAGAAACAAAAGTCCATGACAAACTTCTCTGAAATTTCTGTTATGTGCTTTCTTGGAGCACCATGATGCATGAATGACGTACGAATTAAAGAAATATGGCTAATGATACACAGATGATAATGTGTAACAGATCTACAGTGTTTGTGTAATTGTCTGTTTTATTCTTTCCCACCACACTGGGAGCTCAGGAATGGCACACTGTCCATTTTGTTTGGGATCCACATAGCTGCTGATCGGCAAAGCACCTTGCACACAGTGAGGTCTCAGCACACACGCGTGAATATATGAATAAAAAATTGCATCCAAGTTAAAGCAGATGCTTAAGTGCTTAATCTGGAAACCGAGCTAACCACATTTCATGTGTTAGAGTAGCTAATGAGTTGTTGAAAGAGTGACATGTAAATTCCAGTGTTTCAGCATGCTCTCCACCCTCTTGTCACTCCCCAAATTAAATACATGCATCTACTGCAGCTAATTTAGATTGTGCATTACTTCGGAAACCAAAGGTAACACACATTTTTCAGTCTCAAAGTTAACACAGGCAGAAAGATGTGTCAGTTCTATCTTGAACTAAATGATTTCTAAAGGACAATTATTGAATCAAAATTTCAGCTAGTGAGTGGAAAAGCAAAAATAGAGTTAGAAATCACTATTTTACAAACTCTAATAAAATAATGGAGGTAATCAAAGGACATCAACATTCATTAAACCATTAGATACAAAACTGATAGAGAACCTTGTAGTTGATGACTCAAAACGTCAATACTTAAATTAAGCTCATGTTTTATCATACAGTGAAATTACTAGACACTTGGTGACTGCAGTCTAATCATGATCTAATCTAAAACCAATCATCTTAAAGCCTAAAATACAAAACCACATGTGAGATGCAATGTAATTTTGTAGGTAGCCACTCACAATGTCACAGGAAGGGGTGGAGTTCCCCATGTATGACCTCACTTCAGAGAATAGCCACAAGTTCTGTAGTTCACAGGACACTGTCACTTCTGATCTACTGGCTATGAATTGGAGGCTTCAGCAGACTCCTTCAGGCTCCACTATTCACTAGAATGATCCTCCAAACAAGGAGAATTGCTACATGTTGAGTTCATGTTTTTTCATTAAAGATATAACTCAGGAACAACCAAAGGGAGACAGCCAAAGTGGGAGGTCTGCTGGGGTCTCAAATGTGAAGTTTCTTCATCTTCATGATTTGTCAACCTCTTGGTCCATCAATGTGCATCACTAACAAGGAAACTCACACTACTATCACTATTCTAAATTTTCATTCCATAAGCATGGCTTATAGAGTCATTCCTCGTGTGGTCAGACTCTATCTCTAGCCTACTTTCCCTTCTCAGGAAGCTAGCTGATACCAGCTGACTCAGTCTCCATCTCTGATCACACGGTTGGTCTTTCTGGGATGGCCAGTCCTCATTTTGAAACTGAAGCTAGAAATCCATCACAAGGTGCCACGCTCTGATTTCAGTTGCCCACCATGAAGAGGACAAATATATTTTATAAGTTGGAAATTTCCAAGAGTTTTACAAGTGCCTTTCTAGAAAACAAGGCAAAGGTCTAGGCATTTAAATAATGATTTTCATATGACATTAAACTGATATAATTACAGTTAAGCTGAAATTTTGTAAGGGTGGGATGATTCCCAAAAGAGAATTAGGCTTACAGAAGAGGTAACTGGTTGACCATGATTGTGATAGAATCAGGTGCAATCAATGAATGTGAGCATATAGAAGATATGGAGCATTATTCAACCATAAAGAGGAACAGAATTATGTCTTTTGAAGGTAATAGATGGAACTGGAGACCATCACATTAGGTGAAACAAGCCAGATTTTAAAAGGTACGTGTCTCATTTTTTCCTCATATGTAGAGTTCAGAGCAAAAATAAAGACAAGAAAGTAGAGATAAAGTATTAGAGGAGGGAGGCCATTGCCCATAAGAGTAAGGAATGGCAGTGTCGAGACAGGTGATATCTAAGCATGTGTATATATGAAAATGTCACACTGAAAATGAATACTCTTTATAATTCGCCTTCACTAAGCAAACATTCTCCATTATGTTAAATGTGTTAATGCCCCAAATATGCTCTCCATTTGACCTGCCTATTTGTGACATGAAGACTAATGGATTTCACTTACAATCTCATTGTCTGTTAAATTACTTTGGGAGTAATTTTTTTTTCTACATCACTGTGATTGGTATTGCAGTTGCTATCAAATTTCACAGATTTTTACCTGTCTTTGAAATAAGGAATAAAGTAGTGAATTGTCATTTATACTATATAATAACTTGGAATATTTTCCTAAACTTATTAAATTAAGAATTTTCTCATTGTGATGGGGAGAATTTGTATTTTACATGTAAAACCCTTTCATAATCTTTAACTTATTAGTCTGTATTAGATTTTCATTTATTCCATTCCTTAATTTTATCATAGAAATATATGCTGGTTAGTTTTAACTGTCAATTTGTCACAACATGGAATAAAACTGGGAATAAAGTCTTAATGAGGAATTGCCTAGATCAAGTTGACCTGTGGGCATGTCTATGGAGTATTGTCTTGATTGTCCATTCATGTAGGAAGATCCAACCCACTGTGGGTGGTATCATTCCCTAGGCAGGGGGTTCTGCACAGTATAAGAAATGAGAAAGCTAGCTGCAAGTAAGTAAGCATAGATGCACTTATTCTATTTGACTGTGAAATTGGTGTGACTTGTTGATTAAGTTTCTACTTTGACTTCCCTTTAATGATGGACTGTAACTTGGAATTTTAAGCCACATAAACCCTTGTGTCTGCTATGTTGAAACTAGAAGTAAAAAACAGACCTGTAATTATAGCATACCCCTAAAAAAATTCAAATACCTTCCCACTAAAAGTTGCTTTTGACATAACTCAAGTTGATGAAGATTTTCTCCTTTTTGAACCTACACTAAGAATTTTCTTCTTGGCATTCCTGTATTCTTTGTTATTGTGTGTTTTATTTAACACCATATATAGCCAGAAATTAATATAGACACATTATTATCCTATGGGGAAGAGTTTTCAAAGTGTTCTCAGTAGAAACCCAGGGACCCCTAAGACCTTACCAAGAGGTCCATGAGATCAAAACTATTTTCATAATAAGCATTTGTGGGTAAAACCGGAGTAGCCATATCAGACTACACTAGTCACAGTCTTCATTGCCACACATGAAAAACCAACAACAGACAAATGTAAACAACCTCACGTCAATAATATCCTGAAATGGGAAGTCAATGTGACGCACGCCTGCTGCATGAGAAACATGATAGCATCACATTTTCAAGGGAAAACATTGACGAGGTTGCTTGAGCTGTGCACCAAGCTCTCCACTCTAGCCATGAAACATCTTTTATTACTTGGAAAGAGTGACAGCCTGTGGTTATCCAAACTGGGCTATTTGGCAGATGTTTTCTCAAAAGTCACTGGAGTCTGTCACTTCAGGGAAAATAATTACCTGTTGCCAATGATAAAATTAAAGGTTTTGAGAGAAGAGCAGGATCTTGGAAATGTTTGCCCACCACCATGAGTTTGAAAGTTTTCCAGTACTTAAAGACTTTTCTGATGGCATTGGCGTTTGTAGTAATAAGAGTGATTGTGTGTCAGTGTCTGAAAGATCCATGTAACTTGGTAAGCTAATATGTTCCAAATTACTAATATGTAATGTTAGAAGATCAGGCAAGTTAGAAACCTGAATTTTAATGTAACAGGGCATGACAGACATATTGGTATAGCTTAAGGTTGCACATAGCCACCAACCATTAATAAATTATGACTTATGGTATTCTAGCGTAATAGCTAACAGTGACCACAAATATCTGAAAGGATATATGCAAAGATGTGATATGAAGAGGACAAAGGATGGTTCAATAGTTACTACTGCCGTGGAAACATCCTTGTTGAAGAAGTGTTTTCTGTGGCAATAAGTGCTTAGTTTATAAAACATGTTTTAGAGCTGTAACTGCTTCTCAGCTTTCTTTCCTATCAAGTTTCCTATCAAGGGGGAGGAAGAATGAAAAGCTGTTCACAAACTTGTAAAGGCCCATTTGACCAACAAGATCCACCTTTACAACACTAGGTTTTGAATAATAGCCTCAATTTTTAATTCCCCCAATGAACAAGTCTATAATTTAGCTGCTGAAATCTTCCAAGGAAAACAGGTCAATTGAAATCTGAATTTCAACATGACCTTGAAATGCCATTTGCTTCCCCAGCGTCTGCCAGATGAAAACTGGTTCCTGGAAGTACAAGAAATGGACAGTCATTGAAGACAGGTTCCCAGGAAGAAAATGCTTATATTGGATGCTCCTCTGAGTAGTTAGGGCACTCAAGTAACACAAATATTTCCTCAATTTTAAGGAGAATTAATGGCATTTTCAGATACCTCCAAAGAGATCTCAGAAAGTAATCCATGCTACTACCATTCATTATGGACCCCTTAGAGTGGCCATTCACAGGGATCTCAGTAGCTATGAGAGTTCACATAAAAAGGAAACCCAGAGGGCTGAATGGATGATTCTAGGCATCACTAATGAAAGACTTGCCCACGGAATACTCTGGAAAATGGACTCTGATGAAGAGTCTTCTTTTGAAGAGTGATGAGAAATGCCTTTATCACTTAGCCCAGGAGCCAAGGCCAGTTTGCTCCAACTGCCCTCTGCTCACTGTATCTACACCTGTTTCTCAATTTTTAAAATCTCACAAGGAGATGCTTCACATTTGTAATAATAACCACTTTCATACGTGAACAGAATCTCTAGGGCTGGCATCTGGGGACTGTTGAACTTCCATTTGCATAAACATTTTAGCAAATTACTTGAGCTCTCTGGGCTTTGGTTTTCTCCGTAGTAAAAGGAAAATGGATAGATGAATGTAGCTATACACTTCCACAATTTTTTGTGTAGTGCTGAGTGATTGTTTTTGGAGGTTCTGTATAAGCTGTTAGTGGATAGCGCCACACATCCACACTCCTAGTTCTTGCAAGCCTACATGCAAGCTGCATTTTGCTGTGCATGCATGTAATTCTGATTTTGTTCAAGAATATTTCATAGGTGGTGCTATGAATAATCAGCAATATGCTTTTCCCATTGAGAGATGGTCTAAATGCTTAGTCTTGAGCATTCATATGCAACCTTGCATGCCTTTGTATATATATGCTAAGGACTGTTGATGACTTTGTACTACCCAGGTTCTGGGTAAGCAAAGATTGAGTTGGCCTGGCCTGTATTATTCACACAGTCTCATAGCATGTCACAGTGGGGGAAACAGCTATCTAGTGATTGAGGGATTGCTTCTATGCCAGGGAAGGCACATGCTACTGTCTTCCTGGTTTAATGGTCTAAGCCTCTGCGCAACATAGAGGATAAACTACTCAGGACAAACATGGTTCAAATTTTTATGAGTCCTGAAAGGGATTTTTCCAGAGTGGCTCTCAGTGATAGATCACATGAAAGGATATGCCTAGTGGTAAAGAAATGACTTGGGGTTCTTTCTGAGGTCATTTGTGGTCTTTGCTAGAAATCGTCTGATAGGACTCAGCAAGTCAAGAGGGTTGAGTGAGTGAACATGAGCATGGGTGTCTGAGCTACTGTGGGCATCTTGAGGATCTGTTTTCCAAAGCCTCTCTCTCTTTGCCTGGTCCCATGTCCTATCATGGGGGTCCCTGTAGGTATCCTTACCCAATGCCTGACTGCAGTCAAACATATTAAAATAGTTATTTTCCACAATATCCTCTTTTATGATAGTTCCTAAAGTGCTTAGATATAGTAAGTATCCTCAGATGGTATAGCACACATATTTCTTGGGTTTCCTTGAGTTGTAGTTATTTCTGGCTTCAAAGTGCTCATCCTATAGACTGCAGCTTAAATATCATGTTTTCCAAGGTTTCACTTATACACAAGAGTCTCTTGTACCTCCATACAAGAGTTCAGCCTCTGAACTCCTACAGAGTTATGTATGCTTGGTGCTTTCATTTTGCCAAAGTGATACCATTATAATGAAACATCAATATAAAAGCACATGCTGTATCTAGAAGCCATGCTGTCTCCTCACTTTACAAATATATTATTAAAAGAAACACTCAATGAGCTATTTGTCAAAGCAGTAAGAGGTGTTCAGATACAGATTTATTTAACCCTTTCCTAAAATAATATTTATGCATTTGTAGTTTTTGATGTAGAATGGTCCTGTAGAGCATTTCAGATACTGGATGGTTTTATAGATAAAATGAATTCTCTTCACAACTATGCTGGGATAGATTTCAGCTGGAATTGGCTGGTCTATGGACTGGGACATGGCAACCCACATCCTTACAGAAACTTAACCTTTTTTCTGAAATATCTGAAATATTTTATTGAAAATAAAATTTTCAGATGTTAAATTATGATCATAGTCACAAACAAACAAGAATAAAATAAACTGGAAATAACATGAACAAAGAAATAAGAAAGAGTACGAGAAATGCATACACACAGAGATACACACACACAGATACATAAATACACAGAGATACACACACAGAGAAAGATACACAGATACACACACACACAGAGATACACACACACACACATACACACACACACACACCATAAAAGTACAAAATCAAAAACTTTCATATAAAAAGCAAATAATCAATAAGGATTTTTTTTAAAAGTCCAAACAAAATCTTTTAAATCTTCAAAAATACTGGAGTTCATTTTGTGTTGGCCATGTACTGCTGGGTTTGGGGCCTGCCTGTACACATGGTTTGTATATCCAGTGAGACTCCCTTAGAGAAATTGATTTTTCCTTTACAAGCAGCTGTCACCTGGAGATTGCTTCTTGGTTATGGATGGGAGCTTGTGTCTACTCCCCCATCTCAGTTGGGATGGGAGCCTATCTGGTTTAGATTTTGTTGTATGAAAAAAGTTTTCCTGAAAAAACACAATACATATACATCTATTCACCCCAAATAGGGATCCCACAAAAGACCAAAGTACAAATTCTACCCAAGTCCAACTTGGTGAACCATTGAGCTTTATTGGGGTTACTTAGAGGAATATGGATGAAAGGTCACTTGTAGAAGCAGAAATAACTCAGAGACAGCTGCATCACCATAGCCCACCCCCGCATGGGTGACAACTCACAAAAGCTGGGAACTTGAAGCACACTGCACAGCCTGTAAGCAGCTCAACAGACTGGGGAGTGTCCTTTCCAGGTGCCTCAGTTGGTATAAACATCTTTCAGGCAGCTTGGCTGGTCTCAAGAGTCTTCTTTGCACCTTGGCTTGTCTGAGAGGAACTCTCAGCTTTTATTGTTTACTCTGGCAGGGAGAGGGCCTAGTGAATCTGGTCAGTTTCAGGAACTTCCTGAAGCTATTTTGAATTGTTTACCTCCTGCTTAAAGAGCTTCTCTGCAGAATGGAATGTTTCCACATTGAAGGAAAATTTTACAAAGCAGACCTGTGCAGGTCGTAGGTATGCTTCCTCAGTCCCTGGGAGTTTGTACAGGAGTCAGTCTGTTGTATCTGGAAGACACCATCTCTTTGCTGTCATCCATCCCCACTGGTTCTTACAATCTTTCTGCATCCTCTTCTGCATAGTTCCCTCAACCCTGAGAGGAGGGGTTTAATGAAGACACCCATTTAGGACTGGGTGTTCCAAGGTCTCTCACTCTCTGCACATTGCCCAGTTGTGAGTCACTGTGTGTTGTTTTGATCAACTACAGGGTGAAGCTTCTCTGATGATGGATGAGCAAGGCACTGATGCAGCAGACTGTCATTAGAAATCATTTTATTCCTACGTTCCTTCAGCAGAACAATGATATTTCCTTTTCCCATAGGTCCATAGCCTATCTAGTCTCAGGTTCTTGACCACCAGAGCAGTGTCAAGCCTGGCTTCTACCTCAGAGAGTGGACCTTAAATCCAATCAGATAGTAGTTGTTACTCCCACAACATCTGTGCCATTATTGTACAAGCTTATCTTGCAGGCAGGTCACCACTGTAGATCAAAGTTTGTAGCTCGGTTTATGGTTACCTTTCTCCTCTGTTCGAATGCAGAGTACCCCCCAGTACCATGAACACTCATCAGTAGGAGTGAAGGCTCTAGTTAGGTACCAGTTCAACTTCTCTGTAGAAACTTCGCTTCAAAACCACAAGCATCCCACAGTCTGATGCTCATAAGTTCTTTTCTAACATCTTTACTTGAAATCTTTCTTATCTTCCTATCAAGTAAGTTGCATCCTTCTTCTTTCTCTATCTTCAAACTCAAAGACAATGATTCTGGAAATGTATTCTAATTAAGAGAGTTTCTATGTGTGTAAATGTATGAGTATCTGCAAAGAGCTTTTTCTTGGCTCTTTTGTTCTGATTGTTTTGTCCTATTCTGATTTGTTTGTTTTGAATCATACTTTATTTTGTATGTTTTAGATGCATGTTTGTTTTCTAATGAGAGAGAGAAAGATTCATGTGGGTGGGGAGGTAGAGAAGAGTTGGATGAGGGGAAACCATATCAGAATATATTGTACTAAACGATCTATTTTCAATAAAAAGACAAAAAGTAACAACAAAAACCACAATAACAAAGAGATAGTTATTTTATCTATCTAGTCCCTGTTCCAGGGGAAGGCTGAATACAGAGGTAGCAGTGATGAGTGCTCCAACCTCTCAGGCTCTGGGGAGGAGAATCTGTGCTTTGCTAATAGCTAACATATACTAAGCTTGATGCTAATGATTTCTAAACATCACAGATGAATTACATCATGTAATCCTTACAATATTACTGAAAGGCAGGTAGTACACAAAATGAAACCTCACAAGTGGTCAAAGTGCAAAGAATAAGTGACCATGGCATGCTCACACTTAAATGGGACATCTGTATCACTCTCCTCTCTGTACCAGGGTTCAGGGAACATCCCAAAAGAGAGAACTGAACTATTATAAGAGTGAGACATCAGGGAAGGAGAAGATTGCAGCACAGTAATGTCTTCTGGACACGATGGGGCTGCTTCACTCATGAACTCACAGCATCTGTGATTATGAACACAACACTTGCACAATATCAAATTAGTCAACAATCTAGAATGTCCAGGGAAGAGGAATATGAGTCCTGCACCTAGAAAAGAAGCTATTAGTAGTTTATGACCACTGGAGAGTCAGTTTTCCTTGGTAGTGTAGCCCATAGTAAGCTGACCATGCTCCAGTGTACGGCACCCTGTATGCATGAGCATACAGGCAGCAGTAAGTGGACTGAGTGGGTTATGAGGTAGTAGTAGAAGAAGGAGAAGGAGAAGAAGGAAGAGGAGGAAAGGAGAAGGTGAAGAAGGTGAAGAAGAGGAGGAAGAGGAAGAGGAAGGGGAGGAGAAAGAGCAGGAAGAGGAGCAGGAAGAAATGGTGATATGATCTTAACACACTGTATTCATGTATGAAATTGTCTTGGACTAAATAAAAATTTAAAAATCAACATGAGACAGAGAGATGGTCAGTATTTCATCCTAAATCCACGACCAGCAAGTGTCACAATTGGATTTGAACCAAGGCTTCCTGGTAGAGGATCCAGAGACATCAACACTTTGTCAATATGTTAGCCGTCTCTGTCCTCCTTGCAAGAATGAAAGGGAGGAAGAAGAGTAGATACCAGTGTTCCAGTGTGAAGTGATGGGGACCCACTATCCTGTGACAGCTTCTCATTGAGAGGACATTGCACAAAGATAGGTGCCCAAGAAAAGTGAATGTTTCAGAACTAGCAAAATGATAAAGAATGAACAAAAGAGAGAAAGGAGGCAGAAAAACAAGAATGGTGTCCCAGGAAGCTGCTGAAAGGCAATGAACTTCATAAGAAAGATGCTTCCTTGGTACCTAGAGCAATAGAGATACCCAGGCTGATGTGCAGTATAACATGCTGTAGTCGGAAGTTTCTCTGGTCCCACCTGGCCCCATGGTTCCACAGTCACTTATAAAACAATCACTCAGGGGCTTAATATTAATTACAAACTGTATGGCCTATGGCTCAAGCTTCTTACTAGCTAGCTCCTTAACTCTACTCATTCCTATTAATCTATGTGTTGCCACGTGGCTGTGACATTACTGGTCTGTTGGCATCTTTTTGCTCCTTGGGCATTAGGCTGGCATCTCTCCTGACCCCGCTTTTCTTCTTTGTCTATCCCTCTTGAATTCCCCACCTGGCTCCATTCTTCCATGCCATAGGCCAATTCAGCTTTATTTGTTAAGCAATGGGAGCAACATATAATCACAGCATACAGAAAGACATCCCACAGCAACATGCTCTACCTCTTCCGGACATGCCGATTATGGAGATCCATGGGCAGTCTTAGCAGAAATGTTTTAAATGGGTAGGAAATGTGAAATGTAGATATTTAGGGGTTGCAGCAATTGAATAGCAAAGGCTTGCTGGGAAAGCGTTATATAATATTCCTAGAATCTCAGTTGAAGGTGAGGAGATACAATGACAGAGAAACAGTGTTAAAGGTAGGACTTTGCATGAGTGCTTCCATGTTGACCAGAAAGTAATAGCAGAGAATGAGTACAAAAGAGGGAGCAAGGTTAATCAGCCTTTCCTAAGAGGACACTGGGACAATGCAGGGGCAGGGAGACAGATTCTTTCAGAAAAAGGATAAGAATACTCCTCAGAGATCACTGAGTACTTTCCTCTACAGATATTTATTAGATTGAGTCTATTCACAGTAGTTAAATAACGTACTGAATACCACCCATAAGGCCATGCTTCAGTTTTTAGCTACAGAGTTTATTCCACATGAGTGGCTCCTGGCAGCCCACTCACTAATGTGAGGTGATTTATGTATCCTCCTAGACCTAGATTCTGTCTTCATTTCCAGGATGCTCTTGTCAATCTCTTGCTGCTTACGGCCACCAGGATATCCATCCCAGACCTGAAAAATCATCTTTACCTATTTGTTCCAAATCCTGTATATTAAATATTCATTCTTTTGGGGATTTGGGAAGCTATTTTTGTCATTTTCCTTAAGAAATTATATGCATAGTATATGTAGTTTTAAAAATCTAACTTCATTTAGCTAAAACTATATCATTGGGGGCTTCTCTTCTTTGAAAATTGTCTTAATCATAGTTCTAATGGCTGTATCATAGCTTTCACTTTGGGTATGTGTCCATCCTACCTCATGGGACAGGAACGAGGAGAGTATGGTAGGATATTCTGGTGAGAGTCTTTGTGAACCAAATTCTGAATGGATTCTCTCTTAGGTTCCCTGAAGTATAATGATGTGTCAATAGGATGTGAGCTCTTACAAGACTCTTGATTTATAGTTTCAGATAATACACCAGGAAGGACGTGTTCATGTTGTCACCAGCTCTGACTGGAGCAGGTCAGCCCACAGAGTACTGTCCTATGTAGCCCACACACTGTAGTAAGTCAAAAAAAGAAGGGGAGGGGCTAAGCTTTAATCACCATTACTTAATGCACAAATATTTAAATATTACTACCTTTATGGACAAAAGCCTATAGATTTTATCTTAGTGACCTTTGCTGATTTGTGTTGGATATAATCTTTGTAATTCTGATCTATGTAATTCTTCAGATCTATGACATAGTTGGTCTGTCATACCTATGGTATATAGCACTTTAATGGTTTTCACAGTTTGTGCTTTCTTTGTTTTGGTATATTTGAGGTAAGGTCACACTGTGCACCTCTGGGTGGTCTGGAACTCATAGAGATCCTCCTGCCTCTGTTTCCCATATTCTGGGATTACAAGCTTGTACCAAGCACCATGATATGTTTTGGATGATATTTAAAATTGAATGTGCATAAACCTGCTGATATTTCTAATTCTTTTTTTCTTTCTTTCTCTTTATTTTATAATTAATTTAATTTTACCTATCAGCTATGAATTCCCCTGTCCTCCCTCCTCCCACCCCTCAGCCTTCCCCCCCAATCCTCCTCCCATCCCCACCTCCTCCAAGGCAAGGTCTCCCCTGGGGATTCAGCTCGGCCTGGTAGATTCAGTTGAGGCAGGTCCAGTCCTCTCCTCCCTATACCAAGGCTGAGCAAAATGTCTCAGCATAGGCCTTAGGTTCCAGAGAGCCAGTTCATGCACTAAGGACAGGTCCCAGTCCCACTAAAACTGTACAGTGGAAAAAAGAAAGCATCTTCAACAAATGGTGCTGGCATAACTGGATGTCAGTATGTAGAAGATTGCAAATAGATCCATATCTGTCACCATGCACAAAACTTAAGTCCAAATGAATCAAAGACCTCAACATAAATCCAGTTACTCTGAACCTGATAGAAGAGAAAGTAGGAAGTAGTCTTGAACACATTGGCACTGGAGATCACTTCCTAAATATAACTATAGTAGCACAGATACTGAGAACAACAATTAATAAATGGGACCTCTTGAAACTGAGAAGCTTTTGTAGGGCAAAGGACATGGTCAACAAGACAAGATGACAGCCTACAGAATGGGAAAAAATCTTCACCAACCCCACATCTGACAGAGGGCTGATATCCAGAATATATAAAGAACTCAAGAAATTAGACATCAAAATAACCAACAGTCAATTTAAAAATGGGCTATAGAGCTAAACAGAGAATTCTCAACAGAAGAAGCTCAAATGGCGGAAATACATTTAAGGAATTGCTCAACATCCTTAATCATCAAGGAAATGCAAATCAAAACAACTCTGAGATACCATCTTATACTCATCAGAATGGCTAAGATCAAAAACACTGAAGACAGTTTATGCTGGAGAGGATGTGGAGCAAGGGGAACATTGTTGGTGGGAATGCAAACTTGTGCAACCACTTTGGAAATCAATATGGCGCTTTCTTAGAAAATTGGGAATCAATCTCCCTCAAGACTCAGCTATACCACTCTTGGGCATATACCTAAGGAATGCTCAAACATACAACAAGGACACCTGCTCAACTATGTTCATAGCAGCATTATTTGTAATAGCCAGAACCTGGAAACAACCTAGATGCCCTTCAACTGAAGAATGGATAAATAAAATGTGGTACATACACACAATGGAGTACTACTCAGGAGAGAAAAACAATGACATCATGAGGTTTGCAGACAAATGGATGGAACTAGAAAAAATCATCCTGAATGAGGTAACCCAGACTCAGAAAGACAAACATAGTATGTACTCACTCATAAGTGGATACTAGATGTAAAGCAAAGGATAACCAGACTGCAACTCACAATTTAGGACCCTAAGAAAGACACAGGGATCACCCAATGACAGAGAAATGGATGAGATCTACATGAGCAACCTGATATTTCTAGTCCTTAGAATGTTTCCTGTCATATTCATGCAAAGAAAGAACACTTTCCACCCACAGTTCAGAAATCCCCTTATTTTTTCTGCATGTAACGTATAAAGACATTAGATATCTATCTCTTTAAAAAAAAAACATTTACCTCTTAAATCAAACTTGAACTTCTTTGCTGCACCATGAGGCATGCCAATGCTGAGCTTACTTTCCCCACAAGTGACTGGCTTGCCCTGCACTGCTTATAGATCAATCTTTACATTTTCCAGAGTCCTCTTAGATATCGAATATGATATAGGATTCCATATACCCAATTATCTATGCACAGCTTTGCCAAGATGTCTGCCTGCTTAATCAGTGCTCCCGACAACCTTTCTGTCACACATTCACAGGAGAGAACATCTACATCCTCCACTGTCCGTGGTTATTCTAACACATCTTCCAAGCTGTTCCATCCACTAAAATAGAAGCTCTGCATTCATAGTAGTTAGAATCTGATGACTATTACTGCTTTCTGTGCTTCCTTTCTGGCTTGTGACTCTCACCTTGATTATGATGTATTACAATCACTTGTAACTTGTCCATGTATTCGTATATTAGCCCAAGTTCAGATCATTCTCCAGACAGCAGTACAATGACTGCTTTGATAGTGTCCTTCCTCTGCCCGGTCTTCAGTGACTGCCTCTCTCACTCTCAACAGCAGTGAGGTCCTTTCTCAGCTCCTCTCCTAATACTCTACTCTTCTTTTACTGATGACTGACTGCTGTGGTCTGGGCACCTCCAAGAAGTACCACATTCTCTTTACACCTGTTCTTCCCTTTATTTGGGATGCTCTGCCCTCAGTAATGAACGTGACTCATACTCTCCTGTCCTGAAGGTTTGCCCAAGTGCCACTTCCTCAGGGAAACACCTACTTGTTCAGCACATGACTTAAAATTGGAGACTCCACCTCCTCCCATTCTACCCAAATCTCTTCTGCCAACTCCAGATTTTGTTTTGCTTTTTAGCACATAAAGTTCCTGTACATCCTATTTTTTTTCTGCCCATCTTGTTTCACATCAAAGCTCCCTGAGGGCAGGAATGGTGTGCCATCTTTTCACTGACTCTTCTGTCTTCTAGCTTTTACTTCTCACTTGCATCAAAGCATTCCCTGATGTCTCCATTTCATTCGGTGCCATAAAACTACAAGTGTAAGCATTAGCCTCTGTTATATATTCTAAGCACTGGAGTCGACTATAAGTTTGAAGGGTTGTTTTTGTTACTTGATTTAATTTAGTGGGATTTTAGTCTACTTTTGAAATTTAGTAATGGGAAGGTCCAGAAAAGGCATTTATGTTGTCCTTCTGTCCTATGGTGTCCTTCTGTCCTGTGTGTCATATGAGTCTTTAAAAATTAATTTGATGACAAGGTCCTGGGACCATTACAGATGTTTCCTATTTGAAGACTGCCAGAGAAGAATCCTGAATTTCTTTACAGAACTTCTCACATTTTACTATAAAATATAATGTAACAGAGTATATAGTGTCATTATTTATAGATGGTCTTCTTTATTTCTGTTTTCCATTATAAGATTTTTATTTAAAGTCCAGCATGTTATCCTAAGACTGACCATGTCAAAATGCAAATGCAATATTTTTAGTCTACTCCCTGTCAACGTTCCACACTTCTAAAGTAAGACTTAAAAGTTAATTAATGCCTGCTACTTGGAAATCTTCCTTTCGTGTGAGGGTGACAAAACCCAGGCACAATTACTTGGCTGTAGCTTTAAAGAAAAGTTTTTGTTTTGTTTTTTTGAGACAGGGTTTGTCTGTGTAGTTTTGGTGCCTATCATGGATCTCGCTCTGTAGACCAGGCTGACCTCGAACTCACAGAGATTCTCCTGGCTCTGCCTCCAGAGTGCTGGGATTAAGGGCATGCACCACCACTGCCTGGCTAGCTTTAAAGAAATTTTAATTAAAAGATATATATATATATATATATATATATATATATATATACACACACACACACACACACACACACACACACACACACACGAGTCTGTAACAGCCATGCTAGGAAAGGGCCCAGAATCCTGCTTTCCCCTTGGTTTAATTTAGTGGGATTTTAGTCTACTTTTGAAATTTAGTAATGGGAGGGTCCAGAAAAGGTTTTTACATCAGCTCTAGCTTTCCATTAGGAATTACTTCTAGTACTATACACTCACTATCAATTTTGTTAAATATTAGAAAATAAAAGAATCATCATGGTCTCTACTCATCCCAAACATATATTTATATTTTAATACATGATGAAATATGAAAAAAGAAAAAAGAAGGAGCCATGGTTAGGTAGTTTGGTAGAAGAGAAGCTGCCTAGCATGCACATGGTCCTAGGTTCTATTCCTAGCAACAACAATAAGAAAAAAAAGAAAGAGAAAGAAGAAGAAGAAAGGGGGAAGGAAGAGAGAGAAAGAGAATGAGAGAAATAAAGAAAGAGAAAAATGAAAGGCTTCTTGACTGACACATGGACACAAAATTGTAGGGGGAAAAGAAACCCTAAGAAGAGAAAACAATGAAGTTTCTTTGGAACAGTTCGTAAATGTAGGAAACAGAAACGGGGCAGTCCTTTCTCCTCTGATTAATACAATGCTGCACACTAAGTAAGTTATGAAGAAAAGAAATTTATTTTGGCCTATAGTTCTGGTTCAAGATTATTGGGCCATATATTGTTATGGTCTTCTTTCTTCTTGCTAGCAAAATCTGAAGATTGTGTGGCACATTACGTGAAGAGACATGGAATGACTATACGTGTGTGTGTGTGTGTGTGTGTGTGTGTGTGTGTGTGTGTGTGTGTGTGAGAGAGAGAGAGAGAGAGAGAGAGAGAGA
>CABHPQ010130299.1:0-10037 GCA_902168405.1 Peromyscus aztecus | reverse complement strand
GGGGGGGGGGGAGACAGGGTTTCTCTGTGTAGCTTTGGAGCCTTTCCTGGAACTTACTCTGTAGCCCAGGCTAGACCTAGACTTTTAAGAACTGGGTTTTAAATGATTCTTCAGATCTTAATTTTTTCCCTGGGACCATTACTGACCTGTATGACTATAAACAGGACACTTTCCCCATCCAGATTTGAAAAGACTAGGCTGAGCTCGCTAATACTCCAATACTAACCCCACCCCTGTTGTATGAATCTATATTATGTTGTTTTTTGTAGAGCTGTCTTTGGATCTTGGATTTCATTTCTTCTATCCCTGTAATTTTATCCGTGGCCTTGGGCAAGTTATTTACTATCATCATTTGTCAAGTGGGATTAACACCATCTTCCTGAGGAAAGTCATGTGATATGTGTAAAATGTAAAAATGCCTGTGGAAATACTTGTTCTTTCATCTTCTTTTTTTTCTCACAGTATGGACTGTCTGTCATTCATGTTAATAGTTTGTGAAATACCTTGTAATTTAATTAAAAATTGTTCCTGCTTCATAACAGCATTTAAGTTTATAAAGATCTGCCCACAGCATTTGTCTCTCCTTTTACTAACTTAGTTTGTACCATATTCTGTTGATGGTCTATTAATGGTGAATGAGTGAGTTTGTAGATTTTAAACATGTAGCCAATCAAAAGTGTAACCTAGTTTGTCTTTTGTGGTTCCTCATGAATCTGTTTGTAAAACTAACCCTTTGTTTTCCAGTTGAGGAAACTTCTGAACAAGAACAGGAAGCTAACAGCAATGCTCAGAACCCCAGTGCAGAAGCAGGGAACCAGCAAGATGGAAACGTGTTACCTTTGACCCTTGAAGAGAAGGAGAACAAAGAGTACCTCAAGTCATTATTTGAGATTCTGATTCTCATGGGAAAGCAGAACATACCCTTGGATGGGCACGAGGCGGACGAGATCCCAAAAGGCCTCTTTGCTCCAGATAACTTTCAGGCACTCCTGGAGTGCCGAATCAACTCTGGAGAGGAGGTCCTGCGGAAGCGCTTTGAGACCACAGCGGTGAACACCTTATTCTGCTCCAAAGCGCAGCAGAGACAGATGCTGGAGATCTGCGAGAGCTGCATTCGGGAGGAGACGCTCAGGGAAGTGAGAGACTCGCACTTCTTTTCCATCGTCACAGATGATGCGGTGGACATAGCCGGAGAAGAGCATTTGCCTGTGCTGGTGAGGTTTGTCGATGAGGCTCATAACCTGAGAGAAGAGTTTGTGGGCTTCCTGCCCTATGAAGCTGATGCAGAAATTTTGGCTGTGAAGTTTCACACTACAATAACTGAGAAATGGGGATTGAATATGGAGTATTGTCGTGGTCAGGCTTACATTGTGTCCAGTGGATTTTCTTCCAAAATGAAAGTTGTCGCTTCGAGACTTTTAGAAAAATACCCCCAGGCTATCTACACACTCTGCTCTTCCTGTGCCTTAAATTCGTGGTTGGCGAAGTCTGTCCCTGTGATAGGGGTATCTGTGGCTTTAGGAACGATTGAGGAAGTCTGTTCTTTTTTCCACCGATCACCACAGCTGCTTTTAGAACTTGACAATGTAATTTCTGTTCTTTTTCAGAACAGTGAAGAGCGGGGTAAAGAGCTGAAGGGAATTTGCCGTTCCCAGTGGACAGGCAGGCATGACGCCTTTGAAATCCTAGTGGATCTCCTACAAGCACTTGTTTTATGTTTGGATGGCATCAATAGCGACACAAATATTAGGTGGAATAACTGTATAGCTGGACGAGCGTTCTTACTCTGTAGTGCAGTGACAGATTTTGATTTCATTGTTACCGTTGTTGTTCTTAAAAATGTGTTATCTTTTACAAGGGCCTTTGGGAAGAACCTCCAGGGACAAACTTCTGATGTCTACTTTGCAGCTGGTAGCTTGACTGCAGTACTGCATTCACTTAACGAAGTGATGGAAAATATTGAAGTTTATCATGAGTTTTGGTTTGAGGAAGCCACAAATTTAGCAACCAAACTTGACATTCAAATGAAACTCCCAGGGAAATTCCGGAGGTCCCAGCAAGGTAACCTGGAACCTCAGCTAACCTCGGAGAATTACTATAAAGACACCCTCAGTGTTCCAACAGTGGAGCACATTATTCAGGAACTTAAAGACATATTCTCTGAACAGCACCTCAAAGCTCTGAAATGCCTATCTCTGGTACCCTCAGTGATGGGGCAGCTCAAATTCAACACCTCAGAAGAGCTCCATGCTGAAATGTACAGAAGTGACCTACCCAATCCTGACACGCTCGCAGCCGAGCTTCACTGTTGGAGAATCAAGTGGAAACACAGAGGGAAAGACATCGACCTCCCATCCACCATTTATGAAGCTCTCCATCTTCCTGACATCAAGTTTTTTCCCAATGTCTATGCCTTGCTGAAGGTCCTATGTATTCTCCCTGTGATGAAAGTTGAGAAAGCACGCTATGAAAATGGGCGAAAGCGTCTCAAGGCATATTTACGGAACACTTTGACAGACCAGAGGTCAAGTAATTTGGCTTTGCTTAACATAAATTTTGATATAAAACATGATCTGGATTTAATGGTGGACACATACATCAAACTCTATACAAATAAACCAGAGCTTCCTACAAATAATTCAGAAACCATTGAAAATACCTAAAAGATTTTAAAAATGTCTTATGTTTGCTGTTTGGAAGAAAAGCCCTAAGGTATAGTAGGCCAATTAATCACTGTATACCTTGCGGCTAGACCTCCAGTTGAATGCATCATTAGCTGTTGGTAATCCACATACTTAAATAGCCCCCGTTTGAACTCTCATGCTTTCAGTATCTGTCTGTTCTTGCAGAAGTTGGCATTGGGAGTGCCAGAATGCCTCCCTGCTAGTGGCACTCTGGAAGTGCTTTAGTTAAAGTCATTTTAGATATAACTTTATCTTTGTGGATACAGTTGTCAGCTGTTGAGTTATCAGGTCTTTGAAAAATGAATTTTATGAGAGATACATTTTATAATGTGTTACGATGAAGTATATCATTGACTTTTGACTTGTAGGAGTTATGGGTGTTTAAAATTTGTGGTAGCAGCACTTGAAAGGCAGAAGCATGAGGATCACAAGCTTTAGGCCAGCCTGGGCTACGTAGTGAGACTCTGTCTCAAAAAAACAAGGGCTGGGTATAGCTTAGTGGAGCACTTGTCTAGCATGTGTAAGCTCATGCCTCAGCACTGCAAAAGCAACAAAGCAACAAAGTCCACCTGTGATGAACGAACAGTCATGGGAATTACAGAAGTTCGTGAGCTCAGCCAGCAGGTTTCAGTGGAGTTCTGTCAGGATGGAGGGACCCCAAAGGAACACGTGAATGGCAGAGCCAGGCCCTGTTGCTCCCCATTTGGTTGTTGCTGTTTACATTCCTTTGTTGAGCCCACACTTTCATAAGCTTTTTCACAGGTAAATTCACTTCTGCTTCACGGTGAAGACAGAGACAAAGGCCATCCATACAGGCAACTACTGGCTTGTCTGTTTCCTTCTGTCTTTTTACATGAGTATGTCTGTCTACTGCCTCATCTTGATTTATAAGCAAAACGTACAAAAATAAATGTTTTGTGGTTTATCTAAATAATACAGAAAATATTACTGTTATTTTTGGTGAATAAGATCAATTTTGTACAGTTTATTTCAATCTAAATAAAATGTGAATTTTGTTTAAATTTCAATTGAGGTATTTTTGGTGGGTCAGAACACATTCTTGTGTATTTTCTTAAAATGATTATTTAATAATTACCCTCATGATTTACAATTCAGGATGAAGTACTTTCTAGTTTTTCTTTTTTGGTGTGTGGTTTAAAGTGTAGGAAAATAATTAAAAGTAAGAAATTATTAATTGTATTGTTTATCTAACTCATTGTTAAATATATACTGTGGCCCCTGCTATAAGTTGTTGGGGCTGTGTTACTGTTGCTGATTAGAGTGTCAGTGGGTGAATTTCATAATTGCTGTTGGGCTGTTTTGTGTTGAAGGGAGTCCGTTATTTGAGCCTCAGACAGCAGAATTGGATGAATTTGCTCAGCACTGGGTCAAGCCCGGTAGATGTATCAAATCAGAACACGTTGTGTATGCACGTTATAAAAGATGAAACGACTTTATTTTGTTAGCACTCTGCATGATGTTTCTGTCCCTAACAGAGAGAGCTGACCAATTCAGGGTGACAGTGAAGGAGATCGATCAGCCCTGGCCTATGGTTTGTATCGAGTTCTTGGGACACTTACAAGTGTTGTGACTGGCACGGTCTGTTTCCTCCACCATAAGGCGGTGCTGTGGGGATTAGGTAATTTGTTGTTAATGCCCGGTTGCTGCCCATACTTAATGGCTTAAAGAGACAATTTCACTTTTCACAGTTTTGAGGATGGCTAAATGATTCTTTGAAAGGGTCGTGTGGGCTTTCTGCCTTTCGCTGGAAAAACTGTTGAGATCAAGGTGGGATGGCCAGGTCTCTCCATGTGCTCTATGTCATTGTGGTCCTAGAGTACCAAGGTGCCAAGGGTACCTTCAAAGTCTGGACTCAGGCACTTAGGAAGTATCCCTTATACCACATATTGTCAAAGCAAGTCACTTGACTAGCCTAGGTGGAAGTCCACCACAACCCTGTATCCAGACACATTTGAAGGTGCCATCTTTTGGGTATGGGTATTCTCTAATTTGGGGCTTTGTGGAAAATGTGAAGGCCTCCTGCATGCCAGGCAAGCATTCTGCTAGAGCTGCACCCTGGCAAAAGCCCTAGTTTGTTCAAAGGTTTTCATGCCAGGTGTGATATATGAGGATCTAAAGCAGGGGATTTCTGTGAGTTTCTGACCAGCCAAGGTTACAATAGTGAAAACCCTGTTCAATAGACAGAAAAAGGGTTTTTACAGATAGATCCTTGATACTGGTTTGAGTTCATGGTAGTTGCACAGATGAGAATTTCTATTTCTTAAGATGAGGTTATTAGCTGGGCAGTGGTGGCACATGCCTTTAATCCTTGGAAGGCAGAGGCAGGCAGATCTCTGTGAGTTCAAGGCTAGCTTGGTCTACAGATCGAGTTCCAGGACAATCATGGCTACCGGGGAAACCTTGTCTCAAAAAACAAACATTAGGATATTAGAAAATGGTAACTGTGGTGGCTAGTTATATCACAAATACGCCAGGCTCTGCCACTAAATATTGGCAATAACCAAGTACATTTACCTAAAGAACTTACAGCCTATAGTTGGCCTGTGGACTACAACTATTTTCTTAAAGATTAATTTTTTTATTTAAAATTGTATGTATGTATGGGGGTATGTGTGTTTATGAGTACAGGTGCCCTCAGGGTTGGAGGTACTGAAGCTGGAGTTAACAGATCGTTGTGAGCTGCCAGACATGGGTGCTGGGAACTGCCTGGTCTTCTACAAGAGCAGTAAACTCTCTTAACCACCTAACCATTTCTCTAGCCCCTCCCCCAATTGTACCTTTAAATAACCATAGACACAAAATATACAACTTCAGATTAGATTTATTAAAATTAAAGCAAAGGAAAAATATCCACAAAAACCTTGTGCAGTTTGAAGAAAAAGTCTATCTAGACAGCTTGCAAAATGTGTGAAATATATTCAAGAATTAACATCTAATTACAGGAATTTTTGCTCTTGACATTTACTTTTGCTTCTGGGGGGAAAGTTACACAGTTCAGTCCTACTGGTGGCCCTATAAACTAGATGGGAACAGATCCTTCATTCAAATGTGCATGTAATTTCTATTGCATTCTTAGATGGACTCTAGAAAGGTCAGTAGTGGTCTAAGCTGGAAGAGCACTCTTCTCGAGATCAACCCCTCTGTAATAATTTAGCCGGATCTAGTTTATTTTCATTTCTTCTGGGGGTTGGGCACTTTTTTACGCTGTGTAAAGTGAAGTGATTCATCAGGCACAGGAATGTACTTGTAGTGTTTGTTAATATTTATATGATATTTCAGAGCTGACAAAACACCTTCATTATCTCCTTCCTTTCCCAGGGAAATTTGGGCAGGTATTAGCCCCATTTTTCAGTTGAGAAAGCAAGCGCACAGAGGTAAATTAATTGTCCCAAATTAAAAAGCTAACCAGTGCCAGAACCAGGTACTTCAGCCCAGGCATTTGATCTTAAAATTGATTATGAAAGCCACTTCATTCTTAAGGTTTGTAAAGGAAATATTTGCCTTGGACACGGACTTCTTTTATGTTCTTGCTTCATCCATTGCCAGCTTTCAGCACAACATCGAAAATGCACTCATTATAGTCGACATGGGTTTCTTGGAGGGGGAAAGTTGGAGCCTGCAACTTCTGAGGCTTTACAAACTGGATGTAGAAATGCTGCCGTCTTTGTTTGGCTGCCAAGACACTACCACAGAGGGCTGTGGGTCCAGGTCCATTTATTTCACGAGTGGGTGCAGCTTTCTCCTTGCCATCATCAGAGGCTGCTCTTGCCAGCTCTCTATGGCCAGGAAAAGCAAAGTCATTTTTAGTATAGATTAGCATAAAAATATCTCCTAGGTCAGCTTCAGGAAATAATTACTGACTTAGGAACAATAAGTCTGATCTATAGGTTGGCACTTCATTTCCAGACCTGTTTTTATGCCCCTTATTTCTCACCATGAATGCTATATAAATAGAACACACTACATGCCACTGTATTTGTGTCCATAAATTACTGGGACAGAGTGAACAACAGACTTCAAAACTAAGTAGAGGTAGTAAATCTGCCCTCTTTTTAATGAGTTTAAATTTACAGTAGTAGTTTGAACATCTGGAAGTTTAAAGCCCTAATTCGTTCCAAATGTTCGACAGGGATATACTGCAAAAGAGGATATTGTAATTGAGGGATCAAGAAAACCGTTGACTCAGTCAGGGCTTTCTATTTTCTCTATGTACATTAATCACTATGCACAAGAGGCTGACAGCAAAGAAGAGCTGGACCCAGATATCCAAGTTGACTTCCATGAGTAGCTTTCACAGGACAGTTACAGGAGGGTTGAGTTTAAATACTGCTAATTAACATCTGGGATAGAGTGGGCAGTGCTTCCTTTCTCATCTGCTTCTTTATTCTTAAGGACATAAGAATGAGGGTTTTTTGAATTATTAAAACTGGACTTAGAAAAATCAAAACTTCTGACTTCTAAATTGTAATTTTGATTAATGGGTCTTGTAATCCAAGAATCTGGTCTGCAGCCAACACCTAGCACTAGACTAAGCATTCATTTAATGTAGTTAACGGAGTCCCTGTGGGATGCTTGTGAGGTGCCGGTTGGGTTTTCCTACAGCAGCAGGAGAGTTACTGTTCACAGTAGCAGCTTCTGCTAGCTGCTTTGGTGTATGCCAGGCCTGTGCTGAGGCGGTTTGCCTGGCCCATCTAGTTGAAACCTCTACCCATAAAGGAGGTACTTGTACCCCTTTTCCAGGTGAGCTATGGAACCAGGGTTCCAGCATGATGTGAAGGTTTGCAAATCTAATATGTTGACTTTTCATTGCTTCTTACCCTCATTTCAAATGTTAACATTGCATGGCTGCAATGCTCAAACCATTTAGCCTCAGGCACAAGGCTAAGTATCATGGGCACAGAGAGTGGAGCAAAGCCTGTGCTGTGGATACAAAGGTGAGTAAGATGGAATCCAGGCTCAGTCTTGTGGGGGAGCCAGACATGCAAGCTGGGCTACAGGTAGATAACTGTAATCGGCCATCCTAACTGGAGCACATTTCAGAATGCAAGGACACTCTCAAGATAGCATGAACGGACTTTTCAGAGCAATGAAGAACTTTTCAGACACCTTCTCTAAGGAAACCTCAGGTTGTGAGAAGAGGATTTTAGGCATTCAGATCTAGGGAACATGTTTGAAGCCACTGAGAAATAACATTTGCTAAGAGGTGAACCTTTGAAAGTGGTGTTTACCAAGTAACTGAATGGCCCCAAATATTTTCAAGTTTCTCTTGTTTCCTTCCTGGCGAAACAGGGCTGTTATTTTGACAGTCATCCCCCAAAGTTAAAATATTGGTAATTGATATCTTGTATGCAAGGTCCATTAGTATATAATGCTGCTTCCTGACACCAATATTATCCATGTTACATTGAATTCTGCATAGTAGAAAGTATATTAGTTGGGGTTCTCTAAAGGAACCGACCTGGTGTGTGTGTGTGTGTGTGTGTGTGTGTGTGTGTGTGTGTGTGTGTGAGAGAGAGAGAGAGAGAGAGAGAGAGAGAGAGAGAGAGAGAGAGAGAGCGAGAGAGAGAGCTGGTGTGTATGTGTGTGTGAGAGAGAGAGAGACCTGGTGTGGGGGGTGTGTAGATTTATTATTAGTGGTTTACAGGCTGTGGTCCAATAACAGCTGTCTCTCAAAGGAAAGACCAAGAATCCAGTAGTTGTTCAGTCCTGAAAGCTGGATGTCTCAGCAGTCCCAATCTGGTGCTGGAGTCTCAGAGAATCCCTGGAGAGATGCTGGTTTTCAGTCTACACTGGAATCCTGAAGAAGGTGAATTTAATACTGGCTGCAGCAACAAGATAATCTTGCCAGTGAGAGTGAGGGCAAGCAGGCAAAGGCAACTGTTTCCTTCTTCCATGTCCTTTTATCTGGGCTGCACCAGGTGTGGCCCAGATTTAGTGTGGGTCTTCCTGCTCCAAATTATCTGATTAAGAAAACCCAGCAGTTTGGGTTTTAGTTGATTCCAGATGTAGTCAAGTTGACAACCAAGATTAGCCATCATATAGAGATTGAGAGCTGGGAGACATCTTGGAGGCTACATAGACAGCCATTCATTTTACAGAGAACTGAATGGGACAGCTTTCTCCAAATCACACTCCTGGAAGGTGGCAGAGGCCAGGGGTGAGCAGAAGTGTCCTGTGGGTGCTGTGTTTTGTCATACCACACAGAAGAAAGACTGAATCATGTCTTGGCAGGTGAGCAGTGTCTGCCCTTTCAACTATTACTAATGTAAACAGTAATCCTGGATGGGTGTCAGCTTTCCAGGGGAGAGATTTATTAGGCCAGGGTCTGGGGTTAGTGCTTGGTACACTGCTGGGTTTTGTTACCATACAAGTTTGCTCTAAAAATACTTGATATTGATTGCATTTTTTAAGTGTGCATGTGCATGCATGCTTGTGCATGAATGCATTTACATGTTTTCTATAATGCTCTGTTCTATAATCCATGTTTTTCTTGTCTTAGACTCTAGTAGCATGCTGAAGGAGAAATTTCAATATTATTTATGACATTTTCCTTCAAGAATATTTGTTATTTTGGTGCCCGTAGTATACACCGTGCCAGCCATTACCCTAGGTGTTTCATCTGCAGAGACTGCACCCTAGAGGCAATATGCGAGTGTGCTTATTCTTCAAGCCCAGATGCCTACTACCTATCGCTTTCCCCCCGTGACCACCCTTACTGCTGCCACCCTAGTCCAAACTGCCACCATCCTTCACTTTACCTTTCCATCTGAGTTTCTTTTCCAGTGTGGTTGGAGCACAAGTGTTCCTCCACACTGAGGCAACTGATCATGAGTGAGGGCCCAATGTCAACTGCTCCATGCCCACCAATGGCCTCATCTTTAATGATTTCCTTGGCCTTCTCTCTTCCACCCAGTCTATACAGATAAGCATGTTCAGGATGCCCCTTGGTAGAGCACTTTCCTATGGTACAAGAGGCCCAAGTTCAATACCCAGTATTATGAAAACCAAACACTGTCTGTGAGCTCTCAGCCTCTTAGCTTGCTTCTTTTTTTTTTTCCATCATGTTATTTTTGTTGTATTGCTGAGATTGCCTTTACAGACTAAGAAGTATGTTCTTAGAGAACAAACAACATGAATGTATAAAAGATGTGAACACTAGAAATGTTTTTCTTCTCTCTGTTTTGAGAAAACTAAACTTTTCTACAGAAACTAACTTTAGGCCCATTAAACTGGTTTTTTTTTTTACTTTATTTATTTTTTAAATTATACTCATGATATTCATTAATTACACTCATGATATTAATCACATTTGTGGTTTTCATAGATTACATT
>CABHPQ010130297.1:23956-39123 GCA_902168405.1 Peromyscus aztecus | reverse complement strand
AGGTAAATTCACGTATAATTTCCCTTATCAAAATATTTGATAAAATTTTCACCAGTTCTAGAGGAATATTTGTCATAATTAACTAAAGAGATATGTAAGTATGTTGTTTTATATTCATATAGATTTTTATAATGGAGAATAAAAAAGAAACAAAATTAAATAAACGATAATAGGGAAATTATTACTAATGATAAATAACAATGGCCTAGTATTTAGTAATTTTTTTTTGATTTTTTCAAGACAAGGTTTCTCTGTGTAGCTTTGAGCCTTTCCTGGATCTCACTCTGTAGAACAGGGTGGCCTCGAACTCACAGAGATCTGCCTGGCACTGCCTCCCAAGTGCTGGGATTAAAGGTGTGCACCACCACCAACTGGCATATTTAGTAAAATTTATTGGAAGGGGGACAGGGAAGGAGTAAATGAGGTAATTATAACATCAAAAGAATGAAGGAATTTAAAAATGAAATGAGTTTTCTGGTGAAATGATAGAACACCATCCCATGCTACTTTTAGTATTGCAACAACCAGGGTGGTATATATAAATTAAGTGGCTGGATAGCATTAGATGTCATGAAATTTATTTTGAGGTAGCTACTGAATTTTAACATAAGATACAAATGGAGAATAAGAAGTTACCAATTAAAAACCGAATTGGATGTGTCATGTCCAGTAATTTTGTTATTATATCTCCTTTTCTTTCTGGCAAAATACACCAATCCTACACTTCCTTCTAGAACATCTGCTATTGATACAGTATTTGTTGCAATGATAAGATTTATGGAGCTTGAAAGACGGCTCAGGAGTTAAGAGCAGGACTGCTCCTTCCTGAAGACCACCATATTGTTTCCAGTACCCACCTCGGGGGGCTCACAACTGCTTCTAACGCCTTCCCTAGTGAATTCCACGCTCTCTGCTGGCTCCCATGGGAACCTGAAGTCATATGTAAACCAAACAAACACACACACACACACACACACACACACACACACACACACACACATTCACATAGTTAAATAAATAATGATAATAAGAATTTAAATTATGTCGCTACAGGGTGATTTATTTTTAAATTCCACAATACAGGCAATATAACAGTATATGTATGTCTGTGAAAACAGACGTTACATTCTAATTCATTTTTTCCCATCAACTATCAGTATTTGATTATTATAGGATACCCTCAAATTGTTTCGTGAAATTATACCATTTATAGGGTGATATTACAAGTACACTCATATTTTTTAAAAATATTTATCACAATCAGATTTACTAATTAGGTTAATAAAATGTATGAATGCTGGTGAAATTACAATGAATGGCTCATTGGTCAACTGTAATCACCATTAGGTATGTGTATTGCTGACATTAGGAAAATTCATGACATGTGCATTCGAGAGAATGCTTCAAATATTTTTTAAATTTTCAGGAGTCTAAATAATACTACCAAGTGACAGTGCCTCACTTATTTAGAAACTGTGTCCCAATATTTTTTATTAAGAATTTTTTATTCATTTCACATACCAAGCACAGATCCTCCCTCGCTCCACCTCCCACTCCCCCCGAGCCTTCATTTTAAAAATTTCCATCATTAAAAAAATTCAAGAGGATGCATGATTTGTTTTGAAAACTTTTATTTTTACTTTTTTCTTTATTATTCTCTCATATTCAGACTACAGCCTACCCCCACTTCCTTCTGCCATGTCCCTCTGGCACCTCCCTTCTCGTCCAGATCCACTGCTCCTCCATTTATGAGGGTTTGTACCTAGTCTTATTGCATCTTGTTATGCTGTGTTCAGTTGATATCACTGGAAGTCCTGAAAATGTGTTTTTAATCTTTAGGAAATTATTATTAAATATAACTTACTCTGTGAGATAAATGGCACAGGAACTAATTAACCTGTGATAGCAAAATGCATAAGAATGTTGCTGTATAAGTAAAAAATGATACACATTTTAGACCAAAGGGTTATAATCTTTAGATATAAACTATCCTTCAAAATTATTGTGTTTAAATCCTGTCATAGATTAAATCATTGTAATATGGTTAAATCACCAGGGTACTAACACAGCTGATGGATTTAAATAGGCACCTTCACAATTGTCTGGCATCTGAAGATGTATACAAACTTGCACTAGAAAGTTTTAATTAAATGGAGTGAATCCTTTGGTATATCTGTTTCCAGGCTATGTCATGTTCTAGACCTCTTTGTTTCCTTCCGTTTCTTGAGTAAGAAGTTGCTGAGTTCTATTACATCACAACTTACTGCTCTGATGTTCTACATCACCACATAGAAAAGAAAATGCCACCTGGTCATCCTGAACTGAAACATCAGAAATATCTAGGCTGTCAATCATTCCCTTCTTGTGTTTTCAGGCATGTGTCACTGATAAAACCAGAGGTTTAACAAAGGAGATTAATATTGTTAAATATATAAATAGTGAATAAAGAATGTATATATTAAGATGTTAAATGTTGACTTGATATTAAACATAAACCGTGCTCAACAATCTATAAAAATCAAAACGACAAAAAGCAGCAATGTCTACATTTAATTAATATGCTAGATTTGAGGAATACACAGAAGAGCCTTAACATATAGATTTTATGCACTATATGATAAACAAAATCCAATTATCACAGAAATAATTTTTAAAAAAGACTACAGCTGTTTGTAATTAAAACTACATTAGTCAAATAATAAAAAACTGTATTATATTTTAACAAAATCAAATTAAAATCTAATATACAGAAATTATCTCAACTCAAACCAAATTGTTGCATGTATATTGAAACAATATTTTCAACATTTTTGGATTTATTCTTTGTATTATTCTTCAATTATTTCTTAAATTGGTACATTCAGTAAAGACTTTGGAACATAGCAGTTCTGTGAAACCTGTTCTTGGGGAGTTGAATAGGGATCTACTTAATTTTCATAGGGCACAAATGAGAGACCAAAGAAAGAAATCCACTGAAGTCTAGCTTGGGGAATACAATCAGTGTAGTTAGTAGGGATTCTTAGGAGAGCATGGGTAACAGGTTGCTCATGGGAACATAGAAACTGATTGGCAGCTAGACCAACATGAAAAAAAAATTCTCTCTGCAGACAAATGTCCACCCCTCCCAAGCAATAACCCAAATTATTGTTTGTATTTGGATGTCTCTGCCACTGACACATTCATTGAACAGTTTAAAAGATTCCAGAGGCTCCCAAAACAACATAGGCTAAAAACAATGCTTCGGATATCCATGAAAACTAGACAACATGCCCCCATTGCTGAATAAAGCATGCATTCTGGAAACAAAACACAGATGGAACAAAGCAAGCTGGTACTGATCTGGAAGCATCCTCCCTGCTGACTAATGATCATAGTGCTGTAAGTGTTGTTTAAGCTGTGGAGGGAAATTTCATCAACAATGTCACAATACTGTGGACTCTAAATGTTGCAAAATTGAACAGATGGGAGGGATATGTCCAATTCTGTGATATGTCATCAATATTCTGGGAGTAACCAACTGCTTTTGGACTTGTGAAACCCACTGTGTGGGAGAACTTGCATGCCTGTTGCTGCAGAACAGATCAACAGTTGATGTTTGAGGAGGTCTTTGGGCCATTTGAGAAATCTACCACTGGTGCTTTGCCAAATAGGTGTGCTGTGAAACGGTCTACCACAGTCAAGTGTAGCTCTCAACCTTGATCAGAGAAACCCTTTTACTAGTGATTGATGTTCTATGTTGTGACTCTGCTATGCACCATGCTGAGGATACGTTTTGGTTAGTCTCAAAGGGAATTTCATCCCTGGCCTAAAAATCATTACAACAGATGAGGCAGAAGAACTGTGGAGGAGCAAAAGGATAAGAAGAGGTTCTGTGGAGAACTGTCCTCTGGGTATTACATAAGCATTTAACTCATGAAAACAGTAGCTATGATAAGGGTGAGGATAGTGGTTAATTGCAGAGAAGAATGTCATTGGTGGGCTGTGAAAGTAGCTAATGCAAAAGAATTGGAGCAAATGTAATCACAGTGCATTGTACACAAGTGTGATACTCTCCCCCCCAAAAAATGTCATTACAAATTCAAGCAGTTCAAAAGGCAGAATGTCTTCTGATAATCATTATGTGGACTGAATTATTTACTAAATCCCACTTCTTTATATTGTACCATAGATCACTTTCTCACTATTAAAAGTACATCTGAGGGAAATCTATGCCTTCTATCTCACAGATATCATTTTTCATTGTCTTATCCTTCCCATGATGCAGGCAAATTTTGGAATCTGAAGAGAGGGTATTTATTTAGCATAGATATGATTTTCTCCTCTGTCCCTTATGCTGTAAGAAATGGAAGGCAGCATGTCTATCTCATTCTTTTCTCTTTCTCACACTCCAGAATTTAATGTGGAAGAGAACTTCCATGTCTTTTTGTTTTGTTTTGTTTTTAGAGTGGCTTTTTCCTTCCCCTTTCTTTTTTTATTTAATTTTTTTGTTTATTTTGCATACCAACCACAGATCCCCCCTCTCATCCTTCCTCCTGCTCCCCCTCAAACTTCCCCCTAAGCCACCCCCATCCCTTCCTCTAAAGGGGTGAGGCTTCCCATGGGGAGTAGGCAAAGCCTGGTATATTCAGTTGAGGCAGGACCAAGCCCCTCTCCTCCACATCAAGGGTGAGCAAGGCCTCCCATCATAGGTAATGGGCTCCAGAAAGCCAACTCACGCACCAGGCATAGCTTGGTCTGTTTGAGGGGCCATGTCTTTTTGTAATTATAATTCCTCTCTTACATAGGTGTAGTGGTTTTTTGTTTTGTTTTGTTTTGTTTTTGTTTTTGTTTTTTTAATGAGAATGACACTCATAGGCTCAAACACTTTAATGCCTGGGCCCCAGTTGGTGGACCTGTTTGGGAAGGATTGGGAGGAATAGCCTTATCAAAAGAGGTTTGTCACTGGAGATAGGGATTGAGATTTTAAGAGACCATGTTATTCTCAGTTAGATCTCTTTTTTCCTCCTGTTTGTAAATCAGGACTCAAGATCTAGGCTACTTTTCCAGGACCATGCCTGCTGTTCATGCTCCACAACATGCTAATCATGGAGTAGTCTCTGAACTGTAATCGCACAGTTAAACATCTCTTCTATAATTTGCCTTGTTTATTTTGTCTCTTCACATCAATAGAAATATAACTAAGGCAAATCATTTTTGAATATTTAGCAAGACCTCAATTTCATGATATTATTTCATAGAGAAAAGAACATTTAACTGACACCAGACTTGAATAGAATTCAAATGTATTTGTAACAAATATATGGATTGTAGTATATTTTCTAGTCCATCCTTAATTTGGCATATATACCAAAATCATGTGATCTATCTTGTAATCAAGAAGGTTTGTCATTCCATATCACATGAATGAAGAAGCCCCCTTAAGATTTCCCCAGAAGCCTTAATTTGATACATTTTAATTAATACAATGAATGATGTACTTGATACTGCAGAGAAGCACACCATTCCATACTACAGTATCAAAACCAACTATGTACACTCTGCTGCTTAGAATTCTCACCATTTGCCAGATTAGCCTAACTTTTATCCTAGTTACTTTTACCTACCAATAAATTGTGGGGAAGAATGGAGCATTGTATATACTCTCCCCAAGTAATCATTAAATATCTATAATCCTTGGAGAAAGGAGAGGCCTCTTGAGGCTTTCCCTATTCTGTGACAGAAAGCTAATGCTCTCAATGTTGATAAAATCTATTGCTAGTGATTACTGGCAGTTCAAGAGGTAGATGACCATGTTATGTTGATGTCTAGCATTCCACAGCATACATCTTAGGTAAAATCTTCAATAATCATACCCAGAGTCTGAAATGTAGCTCAACTAGCAGTATATATTCTGGCTTTTATGAAGCCTTGGGTTTTATTTCTAACATTATTTTAATCAGAAACGATGCAAAAATTGATCCAGACACTAGGCAGATAAAGGCTGGATATAAGGTCATCCTCTGGCTGCACAGTGAGTTTGAAGACAGCCTGGGATACCTGACATACCATTTTAAACTTTATATTGAAAAAATATATAACCCTTTGAGGAGGTGGTTTGAATTTATATACTTCACATGTGGATAAAATTGCATAGCTATATTTTTGCTATTGGGACACTAGCCAGTGAAAACAGAATAAAATATGCCATTCATAATATGAACAAAATTCATACATATGGCTGTTTAGACACAGTTATGTATCTGTAGTGCTTCAAGTGTTTGACAGGCCAAATGCAAATTCTTTACTTAGGAAGACAGCCTTCACACCTTCAGACTAGGATTTGGGGAATTCTTACAAGTTGTAGAACATGAAAATGAGCAGAACACAAACTAAAGTAACTTATCACAAGGGAAAATAAAACAGTGAGAAAACAAAAATGTAAACAAAACCAAACAGATGCCAGCCCTGTCTTCATACACCATAAAAATAATGAAATCATCTGACAGTCCATGAGCACCTGTACTCCTTAAATATAAAGAAAGGTTTTTTTAAATGTAAGAATTCTCTCTGATTCATATATTTAGATAGATACTAGACACAGATTAAAGAATAAAATTGCATATAATTGTTGTGGGATATTTGTACACTGTGTGAAGGTGTATTGTTGTGATTGGTTAATTAAAAAGCTGAATGTCCAATAGCTAGGCGAGAGGTGGGGCAGGATTTCTGGTGAGAGAAAGGACGTGGAGGAGGAATCTAAGCACACAGGAGATGCCAGGAGACACAGGGAGGAAATAGGAGGTACAAGATGGATGAGAAGTAGTGGCACATGTTAGAACACAGATTAATATAAATGGGTTAATTTAAGTTACAAGGGCTAGTTATAAACTAACCTAAGCTACAGCCTCAGCTTTCATATTTAATAAGAAGGCTCTGTGTCATTATTTGGGAGCTGCCTGGTGGGACATAAAAAGACTCCTTATATATGGCGTTCAATGTGGAAGCTCGAATTTCCACATAGGGCCTGAGAAAGTGGTCTCTTCGGTAGGTTCAGTGTGCAGATGTGCAGCTCTTTAAAGAGGTCCTGTTATACAGCAGAACACTTGAGCAGCTGTTGTGCTAGGTAAAAATGCCTGCCACATTGTGGGCAGGGCAGCTTCCCAGAACTGAGGTGGCAAATACTCCGGCATAAGACTAGGCTCTCACTGAGGAAGGTGGAGGTAGCCACCAGTACCATACTCAGTGTTAGCAGAGGAGTTTTAGGTTTGTCTCCCAAAGTCAGAGAAGGCTGCAGATGCACAGAGTGTCAAATCCAGACCAAGAAAATATCTGAACAGATATAGTATGCTTAAAAATGTGCTTAGATGCTGAAGAAAGAAAAGAAAATGGGAGTAGACAGTCATAGAAAAATAAATAATAGTTTAAAAAAATAAAGACTTTAAAAGAGAGAGTGAAATAATATAAAAAGAAAGATGGGAAATACACAGGGTGTCTGAATCCTGTATGATACTTTGTTGACTTTCAATTATTTCAAACATTTGATTATGGAAACCAGTCAATTAAATCAAACTGTGTATTTTAAGAACATCTTAACTTCAAAATGGATGTCAGAAAATATGCTGTGTTGGTGAAATGTTATGCCTTTGTTTCCACAGGAAACAAAATTTATGGTTCTCTTCAAAATTAATAAAGATCAAATTTGATTGAGGGTTACCTCCTGAAAATCTTGTCTGCAGACATAAAAAAAGAAAACAAAAAAGACTACAGGACAGGTAACACGTATGCTAATCCCTCACCTATGGGAACAACTCTGAGAATAAATGATACATGATAAACCTTGTTGGCTATAGAGTCCTCATGGCTTAATATTATATGTCATCCTTGAATATGGCATGGATTGAGATTTATATTACAATATAAAATCTCATAATCAATATAAAATTTGATTATGCAGTCCAAACAGACTTATAAGTTTGAGAGATGTCCTTTACCTGCTCAAACATAAAACAGAAAATCATCTTTAGCTGACTTGTGCACACCACACATTTCATACTAGTGTTAATGCAGATATGTATATATCTCACCTTTAAAAGTTTGTGTATTCTCAGAACAAAGGAACCACATGCCTACGAAGAAAGACAAGTAGCCAAAGTGATCCAGACTCTCAGAATGCCTATTGCTGTTTCCTCAAAAATCTGCATTCAGAACAACTTCAAAGCAGCTGGATAAGATGGTCCAGCCTCACAGTCTACTTCAGCAGGAATTCAGTTAAACCCCGTGCTTTCCCATCAAACAGAAAGTGGGCAACAAATGATACAGGTAGTTCTCCCAGGACTTGAACATTTCTGAATTTTTCAGCATCCCCTAAATATGTCATTGTACCCAGAAAACAAGAAACAACTTTAAGAGCACAATGACCACATTTCCAAGAGGTGAGGTGTGTGGTTTTGGTTATTCAATAGATTATGGATGTTTATTATCATTTAAGGGGATTGGTTGCAGTCTATTGTTGGTCATGGTCAGGGAGAAAGTTGGTCAGGGAGAAAGCTGATCAAGGTAAATTGGATTCAGTACTCCCTGAAAAAAGCCAGCAGGGATATAGGAATGATAGCATCAAAGGGTAGATTATTGAATCTACTTTTAACTAAAAGGCAGCTATTAATCTCATTTTTTTTGTTTTGTTTGTTGAGAGGGTTTCTCTGTGTAGCTCTGGAGCCTGTCCTGGAACTCACTCTGTAGACCAGGCTGGCCTTGAATTCACAGAGATCTTCCTTCTTCTGCCTTTCACGTGCTGGGATTAAATGCTTGCACCACTAACATCTGGCAATTATTTTACATTGGTATGGATTTTTGTATATTGATACAAATTAATGTTATTTTTCTTATACTGTATATATGTATCTATTCTTATTTAAAGTATTGTACCCATACAACTTATTTAAAAATATAACTAAAAATTCTAGCCCTTGAAAACTATTTAGGATAACTAAAAAATACAGGTTAGTAGTTAGTCATGTCTAATAATCAAACTTGTAGTCATGTTAGGTATGTTTTGAAAGTTGAACAGAGATATATTTTAAATAAGTAGATGGTCTTCAAACACTTCAATGACCTAAAGAATATGGCATTTAAAATGTTTTAATAACATTAGGCTTTTCATGACAATGTGACATGTCTACTCCTGACAGTACCAATTTACTTCAAAAATGATGATGGGCATTATTGGTATGATGACTAACATTGCCTCCCTGGAAATAGCCAACATGTAGAAAATATCAAGGAAAAACTAGCAAAAGAAATAATTAGAAGTCACATACAGATTAACTCCAAACCTGAAAGACAAAGTGATAAAAATTACCTTTATTGTTTGTGAATGACTATTTAGCTGAAAATGTACAACTAGATTTACTTTTGGTATGGTTGTGATTAGTAGTTGTAGATGGAGACCAACTTATGAAAAGGGAACATGCAGTAATAGTCTGTCTTATGCTATGAAAAAATAGTCTGAACACTACTCCTCTCCCCAGTTAAACTATGAGATTCTTTGTAGTCAGCAATCTATATTAAAAACTTTTATGTAGACTATGTATTCCTACTGATGATTAACATTTGAGATTATGAGGTGTAGTTACTGGTATTTAAGAATATTGGCTTAGTGAGACAGTGTGGCAAACATCTTTAGTCCCAGTACTCCAGAGGAAGAGTCGTGTAAAACTTTATGAACTTGAGGCTAGTTTGATCTGTATAGGGTTGCAGGACAACCAAACCTACATACAGAAAGACACAGTCTCAAAAAATTATGTTGGCTTAATTAAATATTATAGCTGGATACCATGTCTCTGATTCATTGACTGATTTTTACATTGCATACAAACTAGAACCTTAATAGTCTAATAAAAACAATTGTCATTGTTTTGTGTTTGTGCATGTAAATTGTTTATTGTGATTAACATTTAAAAAGTATTTTCAATAGGTCACAAGTAGATATTTTGTATCTTTCCAGTTCTGCTATTTTATAAAGTTTTCTATAATTGAGTAAACTACCTCCTCTCCCTGATACAACAATATACTTATCTTCATGTGTTCACATCTTTCCTTTTGTCACACATGGTCCTCTGTGAGTTGTGCCAAATCACAGGCTAATCAACACTTGCCTTCTTTTCTTACATTCTGGTCCCTTGTGTGTCAATTCTTAGACTGTTTTCAAAAGTAAAATTGTGTTTCTTTCCCATGTGCATACATATAACACTTACTCTCTTATTTTGTATTTATTGGATATTTTAAAGAAACATTTGAAAACGAAGTTTAAATTGCAGGCTTAAATAAAGCTATTGAAACATAGTCAATGTAGAAACTGTAGCCAAAAACAATATAAATTTAAAACGTGTCTTAATTAAAGGTTTAAAGCATCTTTTGTAACTTTTTATGTTCTCTGTCTTAGAAAAATGTTCATACTAAAATAAATACTTTGAAATTATAAGTAAAAATGGACCATTCTACTGCTGGATTTTCTAAATATATATTTATTATTTGGTGACCCATAGCAAATGGGATTAGATAGTTCTTTTGAGACTTTTAAAGGTCAGTATATTATACTATAATGATGTGTTTTGAGAGAATTTGTTATTGTACTAATGTTGCTATGGCCATTGTTTCATAAAAGCAAGGTAACAAAATGTTAACAGCAACAATATGCATCAGAACATTCTTAATACTAAGTGTAAACAAATATTTATACAGTGATTCTTATGTTTCCTTGTGGTTCTGACCCTTAATCTTCTCTCATTTGGAAGATACGTGTTCTTTTAGACTGAGGAATTTGCTCAATGGAAAATTTGCAAGCATCAGGAATGGAGTATGGATTAGTAAGTCAACTTGGTGGCCAACCTGTAAACCCAGAAGGTGGAAATAAGGGACTCCTGGAGAAAGCTGGCAAGCCATTATAGACTAATTGTCAAGCTTTAAATTCAGTGAGAGATCCTGCCTGTGGAAATAAAGGAGAAATCAAGAAACATTAAGTATCTAATTCTGGACTCCACACAATCTCAAACATGTGTATTTGCATTACTCACATAAATAATCTCATAAACATGCCAAAAGACAGGAATAAATACACATTTTACACACACGTACATATGTAGCTAGAGTTTTTCTCTCTGGTTCCCACCAAGCCCCAGCAGTCCCATTGCCCACTTATAAAATAAACATAAAGATGCTTATATTATTTAAACTGCTCGGCCATTAGCTCAGGCTTACCATTGTCTTTCTCCTACTCTTATAATGAGCCCATTTCTGTTAATCTGTATGTCGCCATGTGTTCCATGACTTTACCTGTTGCCTTTACATGCTGCTCCCTGGATGGCAGGTTGGTGTCTCCTCCAGACTTCTACCTCCCAGCCTCTCCTCTCTGTTTGTCCCACCTATCCCATTCTTCCTGCCTGACTACTGGCCAGTCAGTGTTTTATTTACCAATCATAGCAACATATATTCACAACATACAGGACATCCCACAACATACATATGCAAACATAGATTATATTATGTATGGGTTGTTATTCAACTACACCTGAGACTTAATCTTAGTCTATTGGCTAATTTGTATTTTTATTTCTGTAAATTCCACTATTCTGAGAATTGACTCTGTTCTCATTCCCTGTCAGATACAAGGCCTAGCTACACAGTACAAGCTTGCCTTAAATGTGTGATCCACCCTGTGACATTAAAAGTGTTCATCCTTATTTTTAGATCCCCTAACAGTATTCATTTTATATTCAACTACTGAGAAAATGTCTGTGCTTCTTAATTGGCTTACATAAAAATATAAGAGACAATTTTATGGGAAGAGAGATGGAAAAATAGATAATGAATTGATTTTCAAATTTCTTTAAATAGTTGTAAAGAAATAAATAGGAAAGGAAATGAATTTATAAGCTATATTAATACAAGACAAATTAGATTATGCAATATGCCTTTGATTTTCTACAGAGCATTTGAGATTTGAGATTACATCAGCCAATGGAGCCAATGACTTTTTTGAAATAACGCAATTAAATTACTCACTGGTTATGGTGATGACCTAGGAGTGCCTTGTGCTCTTACATTAATGAAATTGTAGCATGATGTTATAATCTTACAGGCTTCATTAAAATATTGAAAATTTTATGCCAGAGCTAGATATAATCAAGTGAAATGAAATCTGAATTTAAAATATATGGTAATAATTTAGTAAAATTCTTACAAACATAGAAAATCAATTATTATTATAGAATATTTTAAACATTAGATAAATGAAATCTATTGGTTGTGGGGACAAAATAATCTCATCAATAATTAATTACTGAAGTTAACCTAAACAAGTGCATTTACATAAAAATGAGTTTAAAAACTAAACATGTCTCTATTAAAAGTTGAATGAATTAATTAAGTTTTGCCTGTCTAGTATGAATTCACCAAGAAAAATGTTAACATAAATTAGAAAATATGAATTTTTATTTAATTATGTCTTAGTACCAGTTGAATGTTGAGTGACTAGAACATATACTTTAAACTGTCACTGTTTTTATTTCACATATTTAAGTTTTACCTTCGCCTTGCATTAAAAACTTTAACTATGCCCATAAAAAAATAAAAAGTTTCTTGCAAGACTTCTGTTACTATTGATCTTTTCATGCTTCATATCCCTTTTCCTCTTCCAAATTAATTAACTTTTTTGTTTTCTTGTTATTAATTTAAGATTTAATTTTTCTGACTATAGCATACATGCATACTGTATTAACATCATTTCCACTCTCACCAAACTCTCTCTCTCAAATTCATTATTTTACAAGTATATTTATTATATATAATATACATTATCGCAAACAATATGCATCAATAAAACATACACTTAAATTTAAAATAAATTTAGATTTCTTTATTTTATTTAAAAGGATGAGTGTCTTATCTTCACGTATATATGTGCAACATGTGTATACCTGGTGAATGCAGAGGACGAATGGAGGCTGAGTGTTCCTGGAACTGGAATCACAGTCCATTGTGAGGTATGATATGAGATCTATGATGCAAACCCAGGTCCTCTTCAAGAGATAAAATTACTCTTACCACCCAGACATCCTTCTAGCCACATACAGTTGCTCATTTGGTGAAGCAGATTATATTATATATTTTCATCATTGCATGAATTTCTACCTACTTTATTTGCAGATATAGTGTACATTATACATGCAGACAAACACATATACATATTATACAGATAGATATAAATGTAGCTAGACACCATATGCAAATAAATGAATGGCTGGAAGTATAAGTTAATAATTAGGAGATAATAATATTTTAATTTGGAAAAGAAACCTATGATCTTATATCATATTTTGCTTATGATTAAATTAATTTCAATATATGTCTACCAAGAATAGACTATATTCTTAATAAATGATAAAATTTTTCTAGGTACTTTTGACAAATTTATTGTTTCATATTGAGCAGTTAATAAAATGATACAAACAAGGAGATAATATGTTCTACCTCTTATTCCACAAAATGATCATAAATAATTTTGAAACCTTTGCTTATTTCTACATTTTAATATAATTAAACTATGTCATAATCCTGAATTAGTTATAGTAATATTGAAAACTAATATTACTACAAGGTTTCTAGTAAAAGTATCATGTACCATGTTGAATGTCTGAACATTATTATACATACCAAAATTCAGACTATGAAATGCTATGTATTTGTAAATTACAGTTTGCCTATCATACTCCCAAATCATAACTAATGTTGTACATTTATTCATCCCTATTCACACTGTCTGCATTGCTATTAAAATATAACAAACTATAGTCAGCGAGAGACTTGACAAAGTCAATAATAGAATTTGCCAATAGTCTATTTCTAATATGTATTAGGAAAGAAAAATGGGGCACGTCATTGGGTGTCATTGAAATAAATCTCCTGTGTATGTTAGTTAACAGATTTCAAGTAGGATATCCTACAAATTAAATAATATCTGTTTAAAAGGCATAAAGCCACATATTTTGATGGAAGCTTTTTAAGCACCAACAATAAGAAATCATTTTTGGTTCTAGGTTAAATTTTGATTATGTAGAGATTTTTGAGGAAGTACTAGCAATAGTCTGCAATCTACATTTACATACTAACCTGTCTCAAACACTATGAAAGCAAAATTATAAAGAAGCGTTTGCCCTCAATTTTTTCTATTTTATCTTTTAATATTATAAAGAAGAAAGGTTAAGATGTGGATAACATGAGTGGAAATATTTTATAGTTGTCTTTCAACTTCATTACCTAGAACTAATCTGTTTCTATTATAGGCCTGAGAAACATTTTGTCAGAATATTTTATCATTGATGTCAATTAATTTGTACAATAAGTAAATTATCTCAGAATTTCACTTTATGGCTAAATAAAGGCCTGAACAGGTCCTGAAAATGAAGTATGATCATTTCCATTATTGCATGCTCCTCCCTTCAGTACAGTGCTATTTTAGAGTAGAATATTTTCTATTTGTATTTAATGTATCTGACAATAGCATATTTACAAAAATAAAAATGAAGATAAAACCAAAACATTCCCTGAAGGGTAACATAGGGAAATGGGAGGAAGGGAGTAGTGCCAATATATTTAAATAACAAATTTAAAATTTGAAAAGACTTAATAGGAATAATGATACAATAATAATAGAAAATAGAATATAGAAATAAGAATACAAATTAGTCAAATCTCACAGGCACCCATCATGCCAACCCAGCCTTCCCTGTGTTCTCACAAAGCCCCAAGAGCTGTTGCTACTGGCTGCCCCGACTATTTTTGCCTTCACAGCTGTCACTTGTGGTGGTATTGTGTTCCCCAAAATATTGTGTACCTTAATAAACTTATCTGGGGTCAGAGACAGAACAGCCACAATATTAAACATGAGGATAGGCAGTGGTAGCATACGCCTTTAATCCTAGCATTCCAGAGACAGAAATCCCTCTGGATCTCTGCGAGTTCAAGGCCACATTGGAAACGGCCAGGCGTGGTGACACACACATTTAATCCCAGTAAACCAGCCTTTAATCCCAGGGAGTGGTGGTAGAAAGGAGAAAGGTATATAAGGCGTGAGGACCAGAAACTAGAGGCATTTGCCCTGGAGAGGCATTTGCCCTGGAGAGGCATTTGCC